>JAOTQY010000026.1:13503498-13514464 GCA_026413445.1 Dolichallabes microphthalmus | reverse complement strand
GCTGAGTTGGGTAAAAATTTGGAAAGAGAGACAGCGAGGAGCCACGCATTACCCGTTCCCTTACAGGTGCTGACAACATTTGGTTTCCTGGCAACTGGTTCTTTCAACACTGCCATTGTCATAGACTAAGGGTTGTACACATTTGCAAATGCTTTTATATGTTCTACATCACATGATTGGGATAAAAAATATTGTGTCAATTTACCCATTTTATCCATTATAAATTAATAGCAATGTTTTTCACGTGTGTTGGTGCGATACGTTGTAATGTGCAATTTAACATAACTGCCTCTGGGAGTCGCCAACGGAAATAAAACCAACACACACAAGAAATACACGTACGCCAGACATGAAGTTGGCGTGGAAGAACGCACATTCTCACCTTCATTTCACTGTTAGTAAATCCCACCGTGAAAACTGGCGTAAGCAAAGTTTTTGTGCGTGCGCAGCGTTGATACATGAGGCCCCAGGACTGTTGGGTCGCTTCTCCAACGTGCATCTCTTAAAAATGAGTAGGCTGAAATCACACAACATTGTGGAGCACATTTACTGTGAAACATAGAGCCAATGATTTAATCTGTGCAATATCTAAAAAAAAAAAAAAAAGAAGAAACATTTGAATCCTGATCATGAAGAAGAAAGCTCCTAAAATCGGTCACTTTGTACACATGATATAAAGCATGACCCTGTTTTCAGCTTTTTCAAAGCAGATAGAAAGAATAAGTTTTTTTTTTTTTTTTTTTTTAATCAGGTGGGAGAAAAGAAAAATTGAACATGAACAGAACTGAATGAAAAAAAAAAGTTTATTTCCATAATATACACACAGTACATCATTTCCACAAAATGTACAAAGTGCAATATGCGCCAGAACTACAGCAAATCCTGCGGTACAAAAGACAAAATTACTGCATACTTAAATATAAAACAAAAACTAATGGCAACAGTAGTGAATAAGAGAACCGCGTACACGTCACGACCTCGTCCTATTTGCATGAAGGGCCTTAGCGACAATATGGCTGCTTTAGCGTTGGCCCAGATACGTCACGACGTTACACATGATTCATGTAGTGATGAAATCTTTCTCGTCCGCTCAAACCGTTCTTTCCGAAGGTGCAGTAAAAGTGGCATCAGCTGAGCATGTGGATCTAGAAATAAAGTCTGTACTGACTTGACTGGCATTGAACATTTCATGTAACTTTGGTTATGGCTCAACCAAAACACGTTCAGAGCAAGAACTTTTTCTTGGCTAGAATTTATTTTAAAAACAAAACAACAACAACAACAAAAAAAAGTCGAATAATCAACAAGCCTAACTTGTATAAAACGTAAAAATGTACACGAACGACTTTATAACAAAATCGTTGGCAAAATAACAGAAGGGAAGATAAAGATTTAACCATGCCTCTGGTGTTTCACTTTAAGGCACTTCAACATTAATAATGCGATTAATAAACGCGAACGACACGCTAGCAACTCTTTTGACTGAATGGCATCAGAGGCAAAACGGCAATGGCTTGTGCGGGAGTGATGGACGGTCGGGGGCAGTCTAGACGTGAACTGTGGCTCAGTGGAATTGCATTTGTATGAAACGTTAATCTGATAACATTCAGGTGTACTGTACTGTACACACAAGGGTTGTTCAAGTCAAACCGGGACTTTTGATCATAGGAACAGAATACAGTTTTGAGCGTAAATAAGTTTTATTTCTCTGCTACACTAATGCACTTATCCCGGTGTTTCACTAGTGCGTGGATACCAACAAGGTAGAAAGTTCGCTCAGTACGCCGCAGCCACAGCCTGACCGCCTGCTTCACATCTGAAGTGAAACGCTGGCCTCCCAGGAACTCCTGGGGGGGGAATGAGAATAACTCCCAATAGAGTTTCTGTAACGTGCAAATAGTATTGGTGGGCAGTATGAGTCTGTGCTTTCATGAACAAACCAGGCCTTTTTTGTCTGACTGTTTGTGGATCTCATCTGAGATCGTATGTCCTCCTTTAAAACATTCGCACCATTCAGCTTGAAAACGGTTTCATGCCTTCATTCACGAGTAGTTTCAGCAAAAGTTTGACTTGAACCTTGAACACCCCTGGTACATGTATGCATGTATGAGAATGCTCTTAGAAAATGATGGAAATAAATCGTTACATCACTGCACCTAGGAAGAGATCAGGGAACCAAAAGCTTCCACTTCAATAAACACGGCTGATCTGTAAACTCATCAAATGTTTTTTTGTTTTTTTCCCCCGCACAGTGCTTGTTTTGGACAAACGGCGCGTCCCTGATAAAAAGCAGAAGTTGGCGCAGAATTTTGAAAAAAAAAAAAAAAAAAAAAGCACAACGGCTCGGAGAAAGTAAACCGGATAACACTTTACACTGGGGTTCCATTAGTATTAGTCACTGGGACCAAATCTAAAACATCAGACTTAACAAACCCTCAAGCTAGAATGACATGTAGAAATCTTAGATAAAATACAAAAGTCTGCACTAGATGAACTCGCTTTCCAGTCGCTAATATGTTCAATAAGGTGTTTCACGTTTCAACATTCATTACCGGGAATTATGATGATTATTATTGTTTTGTTTACTCATGGCTATAAGCTACTTTTGTTAAACGTTACTGATGCTGTGTTCATGCTGCAGCTTGCGTTAGTTCACGTGTTAACCTTGTAAAAGAATTTAAAAAAAAAAAAAAAAGATGGGGAGGACCTAGCACTGCTGGCGACGAGTGGAAAGGGGGCCAAGCATTCATCGTCGATTACATCAGTAATCTGAAATTGCACAACAATGTCGAGAACAAACGCAAACACACAAAGCTACGAACTGAATAAAAACAGAAACTAAAAGTTAAAATGCTAAAAAACGAAAAAACAAACAAACAAAAAAAGTAATGGAATCTTTGGAATCATGAATCAAGCTAACAATCCCTAAATAATTTGTTTCAATTTGTCGACAGGAATCCGTACACGTGGGTAAGAAGAAAACCGCTAGAAAAACGCAAACGTGTGGACGTGACGTTACTGACGTTAACAGTACGATATCAGGACATGGAAGTAAAGTTCAGATATCAGGTTGCTATGCAGGTGTACAGTAGTGCCATTTTTTTAATTTATTATTTTTTTTCAAGCCAAAGAAATCCAAAACGTCTCCCTTTCCAGAGTGGTCACAAGGACACAAGTACCGGAGCGCCATTTTGTCACCTACAAACATATTTACATACAGTGCATTGTGATGCGTGTGTATTAGATTGGAGCGTGTGTGTGTGTGTGTGTGTGTGTGTGTGTGTGTGTATTGTATGAGCCTGCTCATGGATAAATACTAACGTGCACTCACACACTTGGAAGGTTTTTTTGTTCAGTTTTTTTTCTTCCCCGTCTCTCATAAATAGTTCACAGTAATCGCACGGTCCATGATGTGAGACGTCACTCACGCTCGCATGCAAAGGTATATACACAAGTCACGCTTCGGTCAGGAACACACGCACTCGACATTACGACAGATGTACAAAAACAAAAAAGGATTTTGCATAATAAAAAAAAGAACTCAAGTATTTAAACAATGAAATAAAGGGAACAGACCTGACTGAGATGTGTAGCGGTGTGTGATTGAGTGTGCTAGAACATGGAATATCTGTATATAACTGAGTGTGTGTGTGTGCGTGTGTGCTTGTGAAGCTGTGGACCTTGCGATCTCACGCACAGGAACAATCCGAGCCCCTCAGGACGGCACACACTAACATTAAGGTCACGTGACCTTCGTAGAGATCAACACACTCCCGTACACAGTCACGCTGGAATGCAGTTACACAGACAAACGGGCACATACACACGCAGCTGTGTGTGCGTGTCTGGGATTTGTTTTTTTTTCTGTTTTTTTTTTTTTCCCAGTCGAAATGTATTTTAAAACAGAGCAAGATTTGGGCAAATCATTTTTTTTGGGGGGGGGGGTTTAAAACTATCCTTTTTTTTCACTAGGATATAAGAGACTTCATTTCTTTTTGTTCTCGACCCTTCCAGCTCTTTGATGATGTAATGCATGGAGAATTTTCCACACCAAGTGAAATGTACGGCGTCTTTAAAAATCGGACCCTGCGTTCATACTAGCGGCTGTTCTCCAAGTTTTTTCCAGTGTTGTCACTTCAAATTCTCGTCTGATCAGCTTCGTATAACCTCGCCGCTGAATGCTTCATTCTGATTGGTCGGGTATTTTACTGTCTGCGTGGCAAATCAGGGATTAATCACACATGAATCTGCTTGTTTTCATAAATAAGTTAAGTAGAATTTCCATGGCAACGGCTCTGTGGGGGGGAACGGTTGACGCACCGCACTATAAATCTAACAGTCAACTGATGCTATTTAACAAAGAGACACATATGTTCGTTGATATGATGTAGCGCTCTATAGGAAGGCTATTATTGAACTTTTTTGTAGATTTTTCATAAGGAGTCTCCAGTGGTCTTCCCCCCCATGTTTTACGGTTTCTGTGAGGGAATTATTTTTTTTACCACTCCTATAACCTAATTATGTTTTATGTACAGTGCATAAAATGAATAAAAAGTCTCACAGAGTTGCTGTGATTAAAAGAGGATTAAAAAAAAAAAAAAAACCACTTCAGGGACACCCTGTTACATTAAATTAATCTATGCGTCACCACTGGGTCAGGTTTTATTTAGTGGACATGCTCTGATGTACACTTTGTATAAATCTGTGTGTTTAAGTTACATTTAAATAGTATAAGAAGTGAGAACTTGGGTAACTTTAGGTTCTGTTTTACTTTCAACTGTCAAACGGTGTAGAATTAGGACTAGATGTAAGTAGGAACTGAACCTGTGATGGTGTGGAGTCGAGCAGACAAACAACCTGAGGGATGACCCGATACGATAATCATCACAATACCGAGACACCGATTCGATTTGTGCGAGTATCATGATTTCATAAGTATCTCGATTCAATATTATTTTTATTTGATTTTGTTACAATTCTAAGCTCATTTAGCAAATAATCTGCTCCTCCCGCACAAGACGCCGTGCTGCTGGACAGTGTGTGATTAGTTTAGTGTGCACCCCCTGTAGGAGTACCAACAAACTGCTACATTTTTGCCACCTCAAATGCAAACATATTTTGATTAAAAATTTATACCAAAAAAAAAAAAATCGATGTTAAAGTCTGACGTTTTGCCAGGAAAAAAATTAACCGTCTCCAATTATTCTTGGTTTGTAACATATTGAAGGAGATCTCAATTCAGAAATTGTCTGAACCCTACTGTCACTTATTGCTGGATTCACGACTCATGTCACGTTTTGTTTTTTGTTTGTTTGTCCCCCACTCGCTAGTGTGAACGCAGAGTATCTGCGATTGTTCAGGAATCTTGTCTGGGGCTGATGTTAAAAAAGCGTCCTTGCGCTGCGTTCAGAGGATGTTTCAGCATCCAGTGATTTGCACTGCTGGTTTGTCGTAGGCTTGTTTGTTAAAATTTGTAGAATTTGAGGAAATATATCAATTTTTGTGCTATAACCAGTACACAAAGTGTGTGCGCCAAGTTAAGGGTTGATTGGAGCTGCCCTTGGAGAGTTCTACCGCTGGAATACATAGCTCTGGACGTTACATGACAACCAGGATTAGTTTCTCATTATCCTACCCACAACCGGGGGGAAACGACTGTAGTGACTTAAATAGCCCCGAAATGTAGCACTTTCACTGAATCACAAAAAAAAAAAAAAACAATTCCTAAGGTGCTAAAGTGATACCTTCTATATTAAAGCATTCAAAGAGGTCATCACTGTGACAAATTATCGCCCACTGTTTCTCCAAAACACCTTGAGAGAACTTGAAAGTCTTCTCACACACACGCGAACAAACCTTCAGGTTTTTCGATATAATATATCAAACGAGTCCCGACAGCCGTCACGCGCCCAGTGTTAACATTCAATGGTAAAATAAACCATGGAATTCAGACCAGAGCAAAATACAGCTAATTATCTCCAGCAACATGTGTTGATATACAGAGCAAAGTGAACAGCAGAGAGATTGAAAAAGAATCATGTTCATCCTTTCTGGAAACTTCTCCTCAGCGCGCACAAAGTCACCAGACACTGATTGAGGAATCGCTTTTCCCGCTGCTCATCAGAAGCATCGTCAAAACGCGAGTAAGCAGGAAGATGAGATTCACACCGAAACCAGACTCAGACGTGTAGACGAACAGACAACAGGTAGGAATTTCTTTTGAAATATGGCTGCTCAGCAGGAAGGGGAACCAAAAGCGATGGTTTCCTTGGACGCTTGGCCGAAGAGCACTCGGTGTACAAGTAGTTTTTAATCACACATTTGCAGCTTCAGCTCCATGCAACAAAAGCCTTAAACCAACAAGAACCTTCTCAAAATATTTGGATATCCTGTTTCCTTGAGTAGCATATAATTTTTTTTTTATATTCACAGCATTTAAAAGGTCTGTTCATTCCCAACTCTTTGACCGGATGTTCCCTTTGATGCCACTTGTAGATGACCGTCCTCTCAGACACGACGAAAGGCTTTTGGAACAGTTTTTTTTGTTTTTTGCAAACCCTGTTTTCCCCCCAACTCTACATTTTAAATTTTGGGTTAAGCATCATCCTTGCACACAAGTTGCAGGAACTTCAGCAAAGCCTTGTTCAATCCACCCATTGAAGAGAGCTTCTTACTGCAAACCCTAACGCCCGACCTGGGTATTGATTCGCGGATGGCCAAGCCTACCGTTTAAGAGAAGTTGGTTTTCAGGAAGAGAATCTTTGTTCAAGTACATAATCATCTTGCACAAATCCCCCTTTTCTTACTGTCAGCTCCTGGGCTCAGATGCTCCTGGACTGAAGAGCTCCATGGCTGTAGTGGCAGAGCAGAGATTGGCACTATCCCAATCTGGACTGAAAGTGACTTCTGGCTCTGGGGAGAGCGTGAGAAGAAGAAGGGTGCCAGCATCGGAAGAGCATGCTGAGGAGCAGAGGTCCTCCGTGGAGAAGGTGAGGCTGCCGAGCTTGGCCAACGAGTTGGAGCGCTTTAGACGGGAAGGCACCGTGAGTCCGGCCAGACGCATCCTCGCTTCTATCTCCTGTGCCCGCTGGCGAACCAGACCCGGCTTTCCGCGAACGCTGCGGATGCTGTCACTGCTCGAGCTGCGCGTCAGCGTGGAGCCGTGCGGGGAATAGACTGGCGTCAGTGCTCCCGAATCCTCAACTGCAGGTGGCACTGACGTCCAGAAGTCTGCTGGAGTACTGACCACTCCAGACGAAGTGTCTAAAGAAGCAGAAGGATGTTCTGGCGTCTCCGCAGAGTGGTGTGTTGCAGCAGCTCCTGCATGTTCACGGAATCGCTCCTGGAACAAGCCTGAAAGTTTCTCCAGTCTCTCCGCTCGCCGCCTAACCAGGCCGGACCTCTGTAGCTGGTCTAACGTCTCCTGCTGCTGCTGTGAGCTCCCCTCTATGGATAAACTCGGAGACTTCTCTTCTGCTTGGTCCTTGCCCGTTGACCCTTCGTTCTTTTTGACCCCTTGCCCCAGTGCTGTATCCTTTGTTGGCTGAAGATCGGGTTTGTGTGACTGGCTTCCAGACTTGTCCTTATGCACCGAAGGTGGAATGGCTGATGTGCTGCATGAATCTGAAGCTGTCTTGGTGCACTTGTTGCATTTGCAGTTTGGGCCACAAAGACGTAGTCGTGTGGGTGTGATAGCCTTGACTCCAACACTGGGGCAAGATGGCACTTCTACAGAGATACTAGGCACACCAGAGATGGGTACGGGGGCAAAGCCACATCCACTGGCATTAGAGACAGTACTGGAGGTTGAAAGAGAGCTGGATGGTGGTCTGGGGCTAGACGACTGTTTCTTATAGGCACTCTCCTGTACAAAAAGACCAGATAACAGAACATTACAGAAGAAAAAAGCTAAACACACAGGCAGTCAGTCTAAAGGCATTCCCTATGAAAGGCTTAAAGGAATTTACTATGAAAGGCTTATTTACTACAAAAGAGCTACTAAGATTGAAATTATATTTATTGCATTTTCTGACTATGGAACAAAAATACATCATCAGAAGATTTACTCACAGCAAGGCTGTTTCGTGCCCGGAGGTGGTTGTTGTTGTTGGAGTTCTCGTTGCAGAGGTGATTCATGTTACCCAGATCGAAGCTACTCTCCTCCCCTGCACCCCCTTCCCTCTCTCTTCTCCCCACCTCGGCCAGTGCCTGCATCTCCTCCTGCTCTTTCTTTGCCTCCTCCTCATCTTCCTCCTCTACAGTGCTGAACTCCAGACGCAGACGCAGCTCCTCCAAAGGCTCGGCACCACGTGTGCAAGTCTGCGCCGCCGTGCCCTCTCCAACGGGTGCAGCGAAGCGGGGCGTTTCGAATGCCTCGTCATCCAGCAGGGCATCACGTTCAACGTCTTCGATCTCGATGTAGACTCGATCCACATCCAGCAGAGGCGCCGGCACGCGCACCGGCGTCGACGGTTCGCTGTCCAGGGCCGAGTCTGACAGACGTCTGAAGTAGTAGTTGTAGTTCTGGGGGTTAGAAGGGTCGAGCTCCAAAGCAAGGGGTGAGGAGTGGGCAGCGGCCTCGCAGCAGGAGGGACCGGCCCCCGGGGATGAGGAGTCGGCGCAGCAGGGTGCTGCAGGACGCTGACAGTCGGGGTGATCGCATTCAGAGTCCGGATGCCACAGCCGATTGTGACGCTGCTTGCTGTAGTGGATTTAAAAAAAATCTTTTGAATAGTTTTCAAATATTGCGTGAGCGATTACTGGTTAGTAAAAAACTGATGCTGGTAACTTTTGAAACTTACATAATAGTGACTTATCGTTGGTGTGTTATAATTATTCCATAAACAATGAAAGATCTCCTCTGTGGGGAATAGCCTTACCTTGCATCCAGAATGCCTTCATATTCAGCCAGCTGTCTCATGAAGCTTTCGTTCGGCCGCGTGACGCTACGTTTCTGTTTGACAAAGTTGTAGGCTTTCTCCAGGGTCCAGCCGTACTCTTTCATGGCGTAGGCTATGACCGTGGAAGCCGAGCGGCTTACACCCATCTTACAGTGGACCAGACACTTGGATTGGTTCTTCCTGAAAAGTCAAGTGTTAAAAAAATGTAATCTAGGAATAAACACAGTAGCATTCAAACCTTTCTAGGAACTGAAGCTGTCACTATGTTAAAACGTGATTATACCACTGAGGTACGGCTAAACTGTCTGTCCAGCGTTCTGCCAGCATGTAATGAACTGTAACACATCTCTGTTCGCAGGTTAACGGTTAACAATCTTCAAGACCAACACTTCATCTCTGTGCATGTTCTCTTACAGACCCTATTGTTTCTTAGCAAGTACTGTTACTTAGCGATTGTTTGAGAAATTAAACTACAAACTACTGTCCGTCGTGTGCGTCTTACTTAGCCTTAACGATGAAGTTGTACGTGTCGTTCCAGTGAGCCAGCAGGTCCGTGGTCTCCTCGTCGTACACACGCACGTTGTGGTAACAAAACGTCCCCGGGAAAAAGTTGTCAATCTCCCGTGTGACATTCAGGATGTAGCCAACCCTAAGAACAAAAACAATAAGGTTTTAATTAAGAGAGATTCACTTAATGTGTATCATAGTGAGAAAGATATCCCCATTAGCGAAAGAAGTCACCACCCGAACCGATGTCATCACGATTAGATAACAATTAGATTTATACTGCGCTTCTGTATCTGTCATGATTTAATAAATATCCTGATTGATATTGACTGCCTGAAATTTTTTCAGATTTTCTTACAATTTTAAGACCTTTTCCTTGGTAAATACGTAATAAACAAGTTGTCATAACTCAGAAGTTTAATACTTTAGATTGATTCATCAGCTTAATAAATGAAGAGTCATGGCTGATCAAGTTAAAAAAGAGAAAGTGTGTTTACTGATCGATCTACCAGTGCATCTCAATTATAAAAAAAAAAAAAGATTTAATCAAAATACATTTTGGAGTCAGTGTGTGTGGCGCTACACAAATTCCCACACAAAAGATGTATCGTAAATGTACTGATTTGTATCCCGTCTCTGCTAAGGATACTAAAACATTGTACATTTTTGTCTTGGCCGGGTCTTAAACAAGCAATTGAGATTTTCCCCCTATTGTGACCTCATACTGTATACCAAGAGACCCAACCCTGCATCAATGCTTAGTTCAGTCCAGGCTAGGCTAACGGCTAACCTAGGACAGTAAGGGCTAGGTTGGTCATTAGCGGTAAGCTACTAACCGCTAATGGCTAACCTAGCCTTCTTTATCACGTAGTAGTGTTTTAACTTTTATATCACGAAATATCAAGGATGTCATCGTGAATTATTGACCTTACATATAATTTTCACTTATTTTCTTTTCTGGGAAACCTGTGACATGGTCCGGACAATGGATGCTACCTGTCCCTCTGTTCTGATTGTTTGTTTAAAAGAACATTCCCCTTCGAGGAAGTGTATTTTTCTAGCCAAACAAACAAACTATGAAATGGTACGTTAGAAAAAGGAGTGCAACCAAAATGGGGGGACCAAGCACTCCGACAACTGCATGAGTTGAATTTTAGCTGGCACGTTACCAGACCTTATGGAAACATGTACATCTTCACATGGTAAACTTGTTTAAAATGGAGTATAATACTGTATGTGACCTTAAACTCACCCTGTCTCCTGAAGCTCCTCCAGATTGGAAGCGTTCCATTCAGATCCCTAAAATACACAGGGTTTACATAACAACCTCCAGCATTACTCTTATTTCTAGTATTACTTTTGGATTTTCAGTAAGACTTTTAATGAAGGCTTCATTTTTCCCCACTGACCAGATAGAGGTGGTCGAATATGAGCGTGGCTTTATCCATCTGACCCAGGATCAGCAGAATCTCGTTGTCGATGAACTCTTTGTACTCCTTCAGATTGCAGTTCATGTGCTGCTCGAGCTCAGTACGGATCTGACAGACAACACAGGATTT
>JAOTQY010000026.1:13209805-13222631 GCA_026413445.1 Dolichallabes microphthalmus | reverse complement strand
TTATCTAATGAGTTTTGTATTTAATTACAATTTATTATTGTAATTTTACATAAAATTATACGTAATTTACAAAAACACAGTAAAAATATGATATTTTTACTGTTAAAAATGTGAAAAAAAGTTAATTTTTCAGTATTGAAATAATGCTTACAAAAAACAGTCGACTTAGTATTTTACAGATAATGTCTAATTTTACAGAGATTTGTATTTAGTTTTTAAAAAAAGGAAATCTACTATAAAATTTTTAAGTTTTTTTCCGTAAAATTAGGACTTTTTTTACAGTGTACAATACACAAAAGAGACAATTCTGCACCTTTCTGTACAGTCAGTAGATTTTTTAAATATGTTACGTAGTGACCTGGATCCATAACAGAGAAAAATTTTAATTGCTAATGACGCGTTTAGGCGAATGTGAGCCGACTCTTTTTTTTTTTTTTTAATAGACAAAAACTTCATTTATCGTGCACTGTCGGCGTCACAGATAGTGCAGTTTATGTTCACATACAGCTACATGACACATGAAAGATCATATTTGAAAAAGCATAATAGGGGCACTTCAAACAGGGGTATCTTTGGAGGGGGAAAGGTGCTAGAGAAAATGATAAAGCAATCTAAGATTATCAACCCCATCAAAAATTTGTGGACCATTAAATGTCAGGCCCACGGTGGAAACCAACCAATTGAATTAATCACTAGTGGAAGCTAAAGCTGAATTTAAAATTTTAAATCAGTTTTTACAACTACACTTGTATGTTGTTAATCACTATTGATCATTATGCGTGCAATATTATAGATGCAACTTTGTCCAATTTGTTTAACTGTTAACTGGAGGCTGCGACGGATTGGCACCCTGTCCAGGGTATACCCAGTCTCATGCCCTAAGTCTCCTGGAATAGGCTCTCTGCGACCCTCAATACAGGATAAAACTGTGTAGACGGTGCGTGAGTGTTAACTGAAAGCGTCCTGCATGCATGACTTCATGTTTCTTTTATATGCTAATATTTTGGTGGATTTATTTTTGAAGCAGGTAACAAAGATGTCTGGGTTAGCAGGCACATTTGGAAAGAATTACAGCTGTACATTGCAAGACTTTTGCCAGTATCTTGTTCGGACACAATAATTTTCGAACAAATACACACGTTTGAAAGGAAATAACTATCATATAATATACCTAATTTTCCTCCATAATTTTGTTTCCATAATTCTGGGAACTGTTTTATCGACCAATACCATCACGTTGAATAAAAAACATTAAAAGTATTCTTTCTGTTGCCAGTGTTTTATTCTTTTATACACATTTTTGCGTCAGACCGTTTATCCGCAAAGCCAATAAATGCATTTTCCTTTTGCATCGGACAGATTAAAACAAATAGTCTTTCATTGATGGGGTGCGCCAGTATGAAGCCAAAAGCACTCTTTGCGTTCGTTCAGTGAAGCCAGACGATTGGCACACTGGGAGTGAGAATGGGTTAACTCCAAATACCACTCTATTTTGGCACTTAATCTTATCGAAAATCTATGAAAGAAATTAACAGGGCTGTGTGCAAAGTATTTTAGAGAACAAAAGCATTTTTTTAAGCAAGAGAGTAATCTAAAAAGACTGGTTGCTGTATTACAACGAAATATGCATTAATTAGGTATTAGGTGCAGGGATCTAGACACTTGTGCAACAAAGGGTTCAACTTTTTAATTAATTATGGGGATTTGTTGATGCTTGTCCTGATAATAAAATGAATCAAATTGTGGTATCGCACATAAAACATCAAAAGGCTTTGTGTGATTATTATTATTATTATTATTATTATTATATTGCTGTTATCGTTGTGATACCTGTGAAAATGTAAATGCTTTTTAAACGTAAAAATTAAGGGAAGGAATGTTTTCATCATCTGATATAAGGAGGCGTAGCTGTTTTCTGTTTATCACTGTGTGCATACCGGCTGCCGCCACTCACCAGCACGACTGCGTCGCTCCTTGAAAAACCAGGGATTCGGTTTACTTACACCGTATTTTTTCATCTGGGCCAATAGATGGCGTATCATACAAATAGTTATGTAAGTCAAATAGTCATACAAATAGTAAGTTGTTTGTTTTTTTTTCTAGGAATTATGGGTAGTTAGTTGTTGTTTTACAATTGAATAAATAAGTTAGTTAAGTAAATTTATTTATATAGCACATTTAAAACAACCGATAGTTGACCAAAGTGCTTTACATTGCAAAGCCAAAAGAAGTAAAAAAAATTTTTAAGAAATCTAGGAAAAACTCTATTATGTAGTATTTTAGCCTATTGATGATTAATGTATGGCGGTAGTTTTCATATGCTAGGCTACTGTAAGCAGGGAAGAAATTTGGATAAAGGCTTGAGACTACACTTTTGTTCTGTTTGATCTTAGACAGATAAAATGTTTTGAAATGGTCGTGTCCTTGGAACCGAATTTAAACTATACTGTATCACGAATGCAGGAATGAGCAGGGTTTTAGTTCTGCCTGCTTAGTTTACAAAAACTGTATAGACTTTTAAAGCAATATGTTTTGTAATAATAATAATAATAATTTAAATAATAATAATAATTTAAATAATAATAATAATTTAAATAAATGAATAAATAAAAATGCGTTTATTTTTATGCGTTCTCAAGACTTTCATACAAATACACCTGTCGTTTCTGTCGGGTGATTTGAGTGATGCAGTCTAATGTCTGGTGTGTGCACAAGCCTTAGGACTGAGGCCTGAGGGGCTTTTTTTGTTCTTCACCCACGCGCTGCTGCCGCGCACAAAGCCGCTCACTTCAGCTTCTGATTCCCCAGGGGACATGAAGAATGGATAAGGTCTGTGCGGCGGCACACGATACTTCTTTGTTCATCTGCTCAAATAAGAGCAGGGGTCTGCCCCTCTGTAGAACCAGGATGGATACCAAGAAATCAGCTGCAATTGGTAGATTCTACTAATATAAGGAGATTACAGTTTTATTCGAGTTAAAGGAATATATAATACGTTCAGGCTACAGGCCTACAGGTAACAATAGGCGGTATTTTATATTATGCATCATCATCTTTATCATTGCTTTAAATTTGCAGAACAAATCACTGAGTTAAATTAACACCCAGTGTGTTTAAGTACAGTTTGACTTAAATACATTTTAAAGTGTTATATACACTCCGGGCATTTTACTATGTAATACTATTTGAAACCAAAATGTAATAAATTGCTATAATTCACGATAGCCAAAACACGCGACACCTGTTGATAAAATCCCTGAAATCCTTAAACCCTATTGTTTCAACTGTATCCTGGTGCAGGGTTGCGGATGATGAGGAGTGTTTTTTTTCAGCACCACTGGAATACACAGTCCGTTCATTGCAATACGAGTTACCTAACCGTTACACTTGCAAGTTTTTACATCATTAGAATTTACTTGTAAACACCATTAATTTTTGCAAATATACAAAAAGAAATTAACGTGGAACTTCTGTTCTATAATGCCTAAGAGAAGTGTGTAAAAACTGTATTTTTGCACCAGATGGGTAAAGATTCTCGCAATTACTCCTCAGCGGTAGCCCATGTGTATTTGTAAAAGTGTGACTCGCCGTCACTTATTTACTATCTAGATAAAACTTCTGTCATGTACATCATTAAACTTGGATAAATAAAATGGCTGAACATCGTAATAACTGGTGATGACAAGAGAGTACAGTTTACTCTGGTAGTGGTCCTTCAGGAGACGGTGTGTGTGCGTTTGCGCGCGCGCGCGTGTCTCCGCATTCCGCGGCAGTGTGTGTAATCGGGTGCCCAGCTGACTCCGTGGCGTGCTGGCAGATGGCTGGTGTGTAAGCCGGCTGGCGGTGTGTGTGAGCTGGGAGGGGGTCACGCTTATTGTTTAGATGTACTAGCCCCACGCACAGACAATGACCTCAGCCAAGAGCGAGAAAAAATGGAAAAGCCTCCTTTTCAGAGCGAAAAGTGCAACAACAACAGCAAAAAAAAAAAGAATAAAAAAGCTTCTTATAAAATATTATTTAAAAAATATATTAAAAATGTATTTTAAAAAAGCGTGAATAAAAAAAGTTTGGAGAAATATTGCACTGTGGCTGCTTGTATGATTCTCTGCTTATGTTTATGTTTATTTTACTATGAAACTACCTACAGACAGCAGATTCTGTTAGTGGTAATGAAAGTATCTGGATAAAAAAACGAAACCTCTAAATATACTGTGTTATAATATATATTGCGTTTTATGCTCCTCTTAATCAAAAATATTTTTAGCCAGGCTGCTTGATGACTCGCAGATGAACAGTATTGTTTACAAATGTATTGAACTGATTTGTGTTTTCGTTATAAATGCAAAAGATTCGAATTTTTTTTGTATAATTTGGAGTATCAGAGAACTTTGTACACCCAAATATGGTTTAGCTCCTCCCCCGCCCTTCCCTGGCTGTGCTGCTCTTTCATAATGTACAGCTTAGACTTGCAGCATCATTACGCGCTCGCTGTCCCGAGCGGTTTACGACCCCACGCAGCCTCACCTCTTAATGCAGGACTATCGGACCGGCTCCTAAAGGCTCTCCGATGGCTGCTTGTGGATAAATGCTTGTTTCCCCCCATGATTATTAAAGTAATTTAGTTTAGTTGGGAAGTGCGCGCCTATTTAACACTTTCAGAGCAGGAAATCTTTTTAGCGCGTGTTCCTAACTTTAAAAGATGCCCAAAAAGATGCTGGGTAAACTTAGTACAACCTTAAAGACAGTAAAGTCACAGTAGCACTAACTAGAGAGGGATTGTTATACTTCAACTAGACGCTCAAACCAGCTATCCTTGCCACTGTTAACGGAGTCGAGCATCTTCTGAATCATTGGACAGTTTCTCGTCTTCTTTGTGTGCTAAGGGTGCACGGTGCTCGCATCTTATTCTTTTTGTGTCTTTATTTGTAAATGTTTGGAATACAGGAGCATATTGCTTCTGTTGGGAAAGAACGAACTTTTGTGGAAGAAATGGATTCAGTCCGTCCGTGGGTGCGTAATGTCGGAGTCGTGGATGCAAATGTAGCAGCTCAGAGGTAGTACACTACATTTTTCCATTATGCATGCAAATTATATTTGTTTATTAGTTGATCATAAATACATATTAAACGACAATTCTATTCCAAATAGTTAACTCCATTCAAGTGCTATCCTGAGATATTTTGCATAATGCCATAGGAAATCTTCAAATGCAAGTTGCATCTTGCGCCCAAATTTACCTTTTAACCAAATATCATATGCAATATCCCTTGTTGTAAATAACCAATCAACAGGTGTGTAACTTAAGCGATTTAAAAGTCAAAATGACTCAGGCTCGGGTCTCCAGCATGTACCTTGCAGCTTAAAACGTTATGAGCTCTGTTGAACAACCGTTACAAAGACATTGTAATAGAATATACCTGGAGTTTTAAAGCCGTTCATTGACAACTAGGTTAAAAACAGACCGCATTATTACACATTTAGAATGTTTGGCCGCAATTAGTTTTTTCGACCCGTCTTTTTACATTTAGCTTAATAATAGGCCCGGCGGAGCCGAAAGACCACCACCACCACCGACAACAACAACAACAACAATAAGAAGAAGAATACAATTATTATTATTATTATTATTATTATATTATTATTATTATTTAGTTATTGTATATTATAGCATACAGTTAATATTTGGACTAATTAAATGTTTAAAAATAGCCTATTGTTTATTATTGAAGCCCATTTGCCGGAAGTACACGTTTACTTTTCAATATTTTTAAACGATGTGTGTGTGCTTCACACGTTTTGATATTTATTTTGGCACAAGTTTTTGCAAAGTAAAGTGCGACCAACTTGACTAATTTAATAATAAAATAACCTTCTGTTAGTATTTCAATGCAGGTTAGTTATTCTATCTTAGATTTAAAGTACGGTTTAAACCAAAGTTTTGTTTCCTCTATAAAGTTTTTTTTTAAATACTGATTTTAATAACATAAAGCTCTCGATAAACTGCCCACTGCTACAAGCACAAATATAGATTTCTTGTATATTAACATGCTTGCATTTTCTGTATTATTTAAATTACGGTAATGATTCACCCCCTTGCTCAATTAAAGAACTCCATTCTTTCAGGCATGAACTGATGCTGATGAATAGCAATCTACCTTTCAACGTTTATTTTACTTATCTTTTTTTATGGTGTTATGGTGTTATGAAATTTATAAAAGAAAAAATCTCATAGCATTTTTTCAAGCGTTGTCAAACTGATCGCTTATTTTCAATCATGTAATGTTATGAATGAAAAAGTATAACACATAACTAATTGTAGTTTAACGAAAACTTTGTAAAAACAGCGATTTTGGCTTAGTTGTTTCATTATCTCAGATCCTTTGGATTTACTCGTTTCCCTGATTATAACATATGATGAATTAGCTATTCAGGTTGATTTAATTATAAGGGCCTGTCATGTTTAACTATGCAATCATGCTTAGGACACATTTACTATTAGCTTTTTTTGCATGCAGTGACATAGTAATAAATGTATACCCTGAATAAGCTTGTCATTATAAGTAAGACCAAGTTTATCCAATTATGGGTTTGTAATTTAAGTGTTAAATGCATGACAAATTATTGTATCTACAGTGGAGTAACCCTTTCTCGTGCCCACTTTGAGAAACAACCACCCTCCAACCTTCGAAAGTCCAACTTCTTCCATTTTGTGTTGGCCCTCTATGACCGGCATGGACAGCCTGTGGAAATTGAGAGGACAGCTTTCATTGACTTTGTTGAGCATGATAAGGTACATTTGACTTTTGTTTATAGACTGAATGCATATACTATACCTTATTTTAGAATTAAACACAAAACAAAAGATTCTTGATTTATACAGTGTACCAGTACCAGTAGATAATTCACAAATATAGCATACTAAAGATCTTTGCACATCTTATATGCCTTTCCCCTGTTGCTCTGATTGAATATAACTCCACACAATAAATTTGTGAATAAAGTGAGAGCAAGAGAGATGTATGGTTTTGCCTTGTGATTAAACTTCAGTCAAAAGTAAAAACTTGTTATAGTTATTCTTGATAGATAGATAGATAGATATTGATATACTGTACAAAGAGAGGTAGATAGAGAGATATACATATAAAAAAATGAATTAGCAAACTATTAATGGTTAATAACTCATGTATTGTAATTACAATTTGCTGACTGAGCTGTTATTCTAAATGCATTGCACACAATAAACTGACTAGTCAGTTTAAGTGTTACCTTTTTGGTCGTCCTCCATCCATCCATCCTTTGGGTATTGAATCTTGGTGCAATCTCTGGAGGCCAGTTAATAAGGGAGAAGTTGGAAAGCAGGAGAAGCTAAAAAGTGGGTTGGTTTATAGGCCTCAAGCCAGACTGGAGAAGACTGAAGCTTTTTTTTTTCAAGGACAACTCTCTCTCTCTCTCTCCCTCTCTCTCTCTCTCTCTCTCTCTCTCTCTCTCATACAAACATACATATATTACTGTACTTAACTATGGTGTACTTTAGAATGCTTTCTATATTAATTTATATGTATAAAAAACTAAACACAAAGGTTGTAAAACTCTTCAGAAATTTCTGACTAGATTTAAACAGATTTTTGGTTCTTTACTTTTTATTCATGAAGACAGATTAATAGAGAACATACTGTGGATATTGTGTATAAATAAATGCATATTGTGCATTTTCTGATTGCAAGTTGGATTACCTCTTGTACCTTTTCTTGAAATACCCATAACTGGCATGTTATTTACTGTTAAAGTGAATTAGAACAATAAATGGTAAATAGAACATTTACATTTAGAACATCTAAATGATAAACAGCTCAATCACTGTAGTGCTTTAAATACTGTATACAGTGTGTATCTGATAATACACTGTAATGTAACAGTTCTCGCAACCTGGTAATTTTTCTGTTAAAGCTGGATTTATTTTTACCAGATTTGTGTTTTCTTGTGTCTGTTTGTTCTGTTCTTCTACGGAGCAGACAGGAGAAAAAACTAACAATGGCACACACTACAAACTTCAGCTCCTTTACAGTAATGGTATGAATCTGACTGTTTTTTTTTCTCTTACCAATATATCCTTTGAGATTTTTAAAAATATATCTAGTGGATTTTAAAGATCTAAAGGAGATAATGATGGCTTCCATAAAGATACCAGTTTGTCATCAATGTTGGAAAACCTTGTCAAAGCCTCAAAGATTTTATTTCTAAGCAAATAAAATTATGTAACTGGTCCACATTGTGTCTTCATTCAGGGCAATTAAGCATTTTGGACCCTGTAATGATAAAACGTGGGTAATATCTTCTCACAAATCTAAACTGGGTAAACATATTTTTAAACAGGTGTACGAACTGAACAGGACCTTTATGCTCGTCTTATTGACTCTGTCACCAAACAGGTCAGTGTCTTCCTCAGAAGCTTTTAATATAGCTAGCTGCTTTGACCATATACATACATTATAAATAATGTTGTTTTTTGTTTGTTTGATTGATTATTTAGCCCATATCATATGAGGGGCAAAATAAGAATCCTGAAATGTGCCGTGTTCTGCTTACTCACGAGGTCATGTGCAGGTAAAAAGCCATTTGTACATATTAATTCACAGGGTATATGTTGAAAGCAATTTTTCTCAAGTATTACAATTGCACTTTGTAAACTCTGTATGTATGCGATTTTTGAAAAGTACTATATATCAAGAATGATCACAAACATGAAGATATAAATGACCAAATTAACTGATGAACAGTAAAACCAGTACCACAAAGTCAGGCTAGACCAGACACAGTGAAATACTGCTTTTAATACCCAGACTTGAACTGCGCAGCAAATTGTGAAACTTGCATTAGGAGAGACTTGGGCACTTGGTGACAGATAGACAGCAAGCACACGGCCATCCTTAAAGGAAGCATGTTGTGATGGGAGGTATGAGTAGGCGTGTGGGTCTGTGACCTCAGGCTCAGGGACACGAATAGCAGAGGGCAGAATGGGAGTGGAAATCAGCTTCATCCCCCATTGTGTGGCCAGCAGATGCCCCGAGTGGGGTTCACAGCTGGCTAATAACAGAGGGGGAGAGGTTGATGAGGGGGATGAGGGCAAACGACACAGCTGGGGAGTGGCTCTGACAGAGGGGGAGCTTAGGTGGTGGTGGTGGTGGATGGGGGCTCCAGGGGTAAAAGAGGACAGCAGAGGGGCAGATGGCCATGGGTGGGGGCACTTTTGTTATGCAGAATGGGCGGGGCAGAGGTAGCTTAGGGGAGGGGGGCAAAAGGGCTGCCCCCCGACAAGAGATGCTTGGTGTTGGCGTGTGTGTTGTCTGTTGTCTATGTGCATGTCTGACCTTTTCAAGATGATTTCCAAGTGTCGTTATTTTTAATATGTTGTTTTTTTATAGACATTATGAAGGTTCACTGTATTGTGTTAGGAATTTTTGGAGAAAGAACAAAGTTACAGTCTTTTTTTCAGGTCTTTCATACATTTTATTGCCTGTGTTTCTGCCTTTTGTTGGTGCAGTGTTTACCTATAATTATAACACAGTATTTCATAATAATATAACAGTTCAACTAATGAGCTTAATGTTAGAGGATAATGGGTTATTGGTATGCATTATCGTTACCTAATATATTTTAAGTATGTAAGCCTTTTTAATAAAGATTGCCTTTTGCCATTTTCTATTCATAGCCGATGTTGTGAGAAAAAAAGCTGTGGAAATCGCAATGAAACCCCATCAGACCCCGTCATCATTGATAGGTAAGAACACATTATAGTGCATCAACGATCATAAGGTTTTCTGACCCAGCAATAGTGTGTGCTGCGTAGTAACTGTTTAAATAAGTAAGTACTAAGAAAGTAAATCATTACAAAAAAGAACAAACAAACTCTGTCTTCTCCTGCACTTCAGCCTTTATTGGTTTACACAAGTATCTGTCTCACATACAGATACTCTTTTTTAAGAAAAAGAGAAGGAAATCTCAAATGTAATAGTGATGCTTGTGAAATATAATTATGTCACATCCTGATGATTTTATGGCCGTTTGTTAAAAGAAGCTCCTTTAAAATGTCATTAGAATCATTATTTATTTTATCTGATTTTAAATATATTTTTCATGGCTGCTTCATCCCATGCCTTCCGGCATACAAAGCTTTTTTCTAATTTGCAAGTATATGACCTTACTGTATATACCCATAGTTTTCTATCTCTTTTTGTCTTACTGTCTGTGTTTTTGTAACTTTCTGAGTCATGCTATTTACAGTGTCTCAGCGGAGCCATTCAGACTTTCTCAGAAAGAAAAAAAGAGTCGGTTTTTTTTTTTTTTAGATTTTTCCAGAATTCCTGAGTATGGCATCTGTTTTTCTCCTTTATGATCCTTTTTGACCTTCTCTACATACCGTGTCTCCACTCTTTCCATGCCTTAACATTTCAAAAAAGCAATACTTTACTCAAGGGTTTTAGTTGAGTATTCTGGTCTTTGTATAGGGTTGTGCTCCAGCGAAGTGTCTAATGGTAGATCAACTCATTTGGCTAATCAGGGTGTTATGGTATCAGTACCAAAAACCATCTTGTTTTATGGTACACCCTTTTTGTAGCCTGTATTATGTAGCCTTGTAATCATTATTCACAAGCTCATCATTTAGGTCCATCAGTGCGTCATATTCCACACCACTCTTTTCTGAAAGGACATATTTAGTATGGTATGATTTTATGTGTCTTCATTTAATTATTTTACATACTATATTTCACTATAAAATGTTGTTTAAAAATATGTTTTTATAATTTATAACATATCACTATCTTACATGACACTTTATATTAGTTGGGTATCCTTTGTTATTAGATTTTATGTATATTTCTGTTTCACGTAAACACACACACGCACACACACACACACACACACACACACACACACACACACACACGCCTCACCAAATACTTCCATCTCCCCACATTTTCCTTAAAGTAATATTGTCATAATTAGTAAGCCTCATCAGGGCACCTCTCAATACACATAGAAATCCCCAGCGTCCCACCTTCCCAGACAGCCCATTTTAATCTGCTCCCATATTACTCCCCCTCTTCACAATCTGCTATTCACCCCTTACTCTACTAATCCAGTTATTAGTGAAAGAAGAGAGAAGTGATCCCATCTGATCCCTGAGGCAGCATGCCTTTTGCCACTTTATGACCCACACATCTGAGCACACATGCTTGTCCCACTGATTAACTAGCACTGGTATGGCTAATGTTAAATTGTTAAATTGAACCTTAAGTACATAATGCAGTCATTTCATGGCAATGACTGTTTTCTTTTTTTAATTTATTGTTTTTATCATTATGTCGAAATATTTTTGTACACAGCAGGTTCCAAATTTTTTGAAACGCTGCAATTTTAGAGCATCCAGGTCTGTGTGAATTCAATTAATGTCATGAGCCACTTTTTATTTCCTCATATTAAATTAAATTATGTAGATTAAATGAAAGAAATGGAATCAAATGTTTTACCATGACATGCTATATAGTGCATAAAGACACAATTTAAAACTTTGTTGTTTATATACAGTAACAAACACTGGCCTGATCATCTCTCATCATCTGCAACTGATTTATTCCTTAAGTTATATTTTTTATATTTTAATGCTTAAGTGATTCATAGGTCACCATGTAGCTTAACCAAAAAAATTTAAATATTTCTCAGAAACTGGTCAGGTACATAGACTGGACTGAAAATTAGAGCCAAGATCTTGCCATAAATTAGGGATCTTGCCAAAAAAAGGCTTTTGGCAAGCCTGGAGAACTATTCCTCAAGACTACATTATAAATAAAGAAAAAGTTTTCATTTGGAAACAAAGCATGAAAAAATTAGGGGTGGATCAGAATTTTTGCAATTGATTGTATTTTGTTTAATTAAGTCACTTTTTCATAAAGAAGCTTAATAAGGTCCTAATATTTTCCCACTTCCCAATGCTCTTTGCAATTCTCTTTGGCGTGTTTATCTAGCCTGTCCTGTCAATTCAAGCACATCTTTGTTTTAACTCTTAGCGTAATTTGCTTTATGGAAATGATGAATTGATTGATAGATCTACTCAGTCAATTTACCAATTCATTGATTCAAAGTCTTCTGGAAGCAATTCAGTTTAAATACAGAGATAATACAAGAATCAATTGTACATAACACATAACTGAGGTTTTAAGGTTCCCTGTCATACATATATGTTTGTTAATATAGCTAGCATGTATATTAAATATTAATAGTAACTATACTAATAGCAAATACTATATGAAGAGACTAAATACCATAATAGATGATAAATCTATATAAATGGCTTTAACGTGATAATGTAGCTTCTGGATAGTTTGCCAGCTTTGAGCATTAATATGGTAACAGGCAAAGCTAAGGAAAAATTAATGAGTAATTTTGTACTACTATTAGTATCATTTATTAAATTAGATTGAATTAGATTAGACAATAGATTGCTATTTTCTATTAAATTTCTTTTGGAGCAGTTGATGTACAGTTTGGTTAAGGGGTAGAGGATTAGCAGGTCAGTGCTACACCAACATCAATATACGGATGTGAAAAAAAACAATGGGTAACCATGGAGAAACCAAGCAGAATCAGGATGAGATGGATCAATGCTCTGCAATTCAACATAAAACTAGACTACATAAACATAGACTAACATAAAACATGTGTTATGTGTAAAATATTTAAACTGAGCAAATATTCAAATTCAAATTCAAATTTTATTTGTCACATACACAGTTCTACACAGTAGGATATGCAGTGAAATGCTTACACG
>JAOTQY010000026.1:13165282-13177856 GCA_026413445.1 Dolichallabes microphthalmus | reverse complement strand
CTGTGCCAAGTTGTTGTGCGGACTGGATATTCCGCTGTGGCGACCCCTTTCCGGGAGCAGCCGAAAGATCAACAACAACATATTTCCTTTTATAATATAGAATTTTTTTGAGCACTCATGCCATGTGACATAGCCTGTGGGGAATCACAAAATAGCACATGACCTGTGAGCTTAAAATTTATTTCTTTTACAAAAGCACAAGATGCAGAAAATGTGCTCTACACTAGGTAGGACACTGCTTATTTAATATACAGTTAAAGCTTGGATTGTGAGCATAATTTGTTCCGGAAGTGTGCTTATACATAAAAAATACTCGTATATCAAGCAAACTTTTCCATAAAACATAATTGAAACTCAGATGATTTGTTCCACAGACCAAAAATATTAATATAAAAATTATTAATACAAAATATAAAGTAAAAATAAAACAAATAAACCTGAACTTTCCCTTAGAAAAGAATCGTGACTGGTGTTAGACAAAAGCAGAAGCAGGAGCTGAGTGGCTACTGTGCGCGCACACGCACGCACACACACAGACATATATACACACACACACATACACACACTCCTCTAAACTGCTACAGAGTTTTTAACTTTTTTTCCTCATAGAGGCCATTGATGCAGAACAGTTACTAAAGACCAGTCACTACACTTAAAAATAAAATAAAATTTAAAAAAGGGATGTTTCAATAGATGTTGTCTACACGTGTGACGCACGTGCACTTAGACTTAGCATAGGAGATGATTACCAACTATCTCACACCGCAAGAGAGAGAAGACCCATTGGCTCAATTGTAATCATGTGACACTCTGCAGATATCAATACCTTGCTCGTTTAACAAGTTAAAATTTCTTTTAAAATTTTGCTTGTCTTGCAAAACGCTCACAGACCGTGTTACTCACAATCCAAGGTTCCACAGTATATATTTTACAAGTATATTGTAACAAGTGACCCTGTTGTTTTATGTGTGTGTGTGTGTGTGTGTGCGCGTACAATTTGGATATGAGTGAGTATGTGCATCTGTTAGTTTTCAGTTTATCACAAAGTGTACTTTCATTTACACTACATGAGTTACAAAAGTACATTGAAAATGAAATGCTAACAGTACAACCAAGTGATATTTCACTTTTACCAGACTTCTCCTCATGTGTGAAAGACAAATATCCTGTGTTGGGCTGTGTGTTGTGTAGAACAATGTGATCAGAACCTGATTTGATTTTTAAGTAAAAGATTTTTAAGTATTCATCATTTTATTGTTATTGTACCTTTTAACAAAGTGTACTCAGATTTTTAAAAAATTATGTTTAATGCCCCTCTTTTTTTATATATATCATTTATTCTGAGCTTAGTTGCATGTCTTTTTGGCATTTAAAGTGAGACAGCTATTATACCACTAGAGGGCCCATGCCTTCAGCACTTTTGCAGGACCGTCAAACAAGCTCATTGATTTATAATTCTGTGCTGTGAAATGTTCTGAGTTGAGAAATGCAGAATTTTATAGAAAATGAATGTTAGCATGTTGTTTGAACTTAACTTTTATTTACAAAGCTGGTCATAAGAACACAGATGTTTAATTATGATGCAATAGTAGTAGCAGCTAAAAATAGCATTCAAATAGCAGCTAAAGTGGACATGAATAATGGCTGGTATACTGAGGATTACTAATAGAGTTTACAGTGTATATTTGTAAAGGAATATTGGATGGATGGTTGGATGGATGGGTGCATGGATGGGTGGATAGATAGATAGATAACCTTAAAATACACCAAATCTGCAGAGATTATGCATAATTCATGATATATAAACAATGTTCAAAGCTCTATTCCTATTGCCCTCTATTCCTATCTACTGTACATGCTTAGACAAATGAATATCCCGACTGTCAGGGGTTTTTATATGGTAACTTTTCTGTGTCTATAGTAGCATGTGCAGATGAGAGGAATTCCTACTGACTGCATCAGCAGCACTGGTGTGTGAATGAGAAGCAGATGGGGCCATGGATGTACAGTACAGTATAGGTAGCAATAACTCAGAGAAAGACTAACATGGACAACAAATGAAGCCATCTCTATTTCATTGCGACTGTCTTGAACAACTCCTTATGCAGAGAAAATATAGAAAAGGTGACCCCCCCTCCCCAACACACACAAACCAAATATTTCTGTTTCGCTAAAGTGTTTATACAATATGTTAAAGTCTTTATCCATGCTTTGGTAATCCAATACAACAACAAACATGTTAATGTAATTAAGTTGAAAGAAAGAGTGAGAGATTAGAGTGATCATACATCTTTTTGAAGTTCCAATTCATATTCATCCAACATAAGACCTCACTGCATCCCTACTTTATATACAGACACACATTTGTGCACACACAGACCTTACAGGTACTTATCACTTCATCTAAGCTAGGCGAGAGTTGCGTATTGAGTGGGGGACTAAAACACCACAACAGGATGGAAGGAGGTAAGATTTTTGATATGACACTACTTCCCCTCCTCCCATGCCTCCCGTGTGCTCAGAAAACTGCATGCTGCATCCCTATAATAAGCAGCACAGAAGGATCTCCATAGAGATGGGTAATAGTACAAATTTGGACCACTGATACTTCCTTGATACTCCCTTACTGATACTCATCAATGTGTGGTGCTTATTGTCTCCATATGAAGCAGAACAGATATGCTCAATAGTAAATGAAGAAAGATGTTGAGAAAAGTAAGCAAAGTAAGGGAGAAACATGAAGGACAATCCTGCATTGATTGTCTAATGCCACTACACTTACCCTTGCTCTTCTGCACAATATGAAACAGACATGAAAGAGAAAAAGAGAGAGAGCAACAGACAGAGAAAAAGCTGCAAGAAAATACAGTAAGGTGTAAGTGAGCAAGGGTTTGAGACATAGTGAGAGAGAAGTGTGTTGTGCTGCGGTAGCAATACGTTCAGTAAACCGTTTGTGGCTCAGCCTGCCTGACAACCCCTGCAGCACAAACGAGAGAGAGGGAGAGAGAGAGCAGGAAACAGAGAGCAAGAGAGTGTGAGAGGGAACCAACAAAGGAGGGTGGGCAAGCTTATTTGGCTGCTGCGGGGCTGCGTAGCGGAAGCAACGCAGCATTCTCCGGTGGCACACACTTGCACCAGCACAGACCCAGCAGCTGAGTCCTGGACCCCTGGTCATGGCACAAGCCGCCAAACACCTGCGTAAGAACAAGGATTTAGAGGTTCTTGCTGAGCAAGAGAGGAAAGAAAAAGAGGAAGAGAGAGTGAAGAAGAGGAGCCGCTCACGGGACAAAAAGCGCAAGGTAAGGGGGTAGACAGATGGAGCGTGAGGAGAGGGAACAAACGGGCAATGGGAAGGGAAGAGAAAACCAGTGGGGGGATGAGGAAAGACTGGACGCAGTATATATTTTTTTTAATAGGTGTTGGGACAGCAGTGGTGCACCGTGGGAAACTCACTTGCAGAAAACATACTCTCAGACACATACAGTATATGCATACTGAGCCACACATGGACAGTACAGGAACATTAAGGAATGTGGTCAGCGCACAGGCATAGTCGTTTTAGGAAGGTGTCCAGAGTGCAGTGCAAGCCTCAAGCACACAATGAACTAGGCATTATGACATGTACAGGTTCCGCTGTGAACATACAGAGTAAGCATAAAGTCCCTGATTGTGTACTGTTATAGCTTAAAAATAATGCTAGATAGATGCATGATATTGTGGCATTACATCAAATGAATAGATTATATAATATATATATAATTATATAACCTAAATGTATAATTTGCAGTAAACCATGTTCATAATATCGGGGAATTGTTTTTTTTATAGTTACCCAGAAAAACACATCAAGTCTAGAGGTGAATGAGACTAATCATAAATTGTATTTTGCCGAATGGGTTTCTGCTTGTCATGCTGACAGTCAATGCATTGCATGCTGCGATTCAAGTTTTCTCTGGAGCACTGCAGAGTGTTATTAGTGCAGCTCACTGTAGGGTGTCTGTGTGCCTATGTCTGTAGTGGGACAAACATACATAATTTCTCTCTCTCTCTCAACCTATCTATGTATTTATCTTCCTTGCTCTGTCTAGTTTGTGTTTCCCTCTATCTATTGTGCTTGTTTGCTGAATGAAAAGACCAAACTCAGGTGATTGGTTCAATACATGGCCAAAGCAAAGCAAAACAAACAAATAATGAATACAAAAATTTTGTCGATGTTAAAGTCTAAAATACCATATTTTATATTTACATCCATAACTATATTTACATGCTGTTTGAAGACTGTATTATTTGGTGATTTTTTAACATATTCATCTTTGTGGACTGTCTATCTATCTGTCTGTCTGTCTGTCTATCTATCTATCTAATGCCAGTAATAGCAAATGTTTACGTTTTGTGCTTGTTGTAGCTCGATCCACATTATTTACATTTCCTAAATCAAGAAAACAGTAATCACACTGCAGAGACTGTTTAATTGTGTAATATCTTACAATCTTATTTATAGGAAATGAAAATTTATTTGCTATATTAAGATGGTTGATTGTTGTGATTACATGAACATATGAAATATGTTTAAAAGCAATGTATGCAGTGTTCATAAGTGCAAATTTATATTCAGTGTTAAGCCAACACAGACTCACTGCTGCTCTTGGTCCCCTTGGTGCTGAGCCAGCAATCTGTATGTCTCTTCCTGTCTACTACTTAGGACCATGATTTATATGCTATGGGATGAAGAGTTATGGCTTGGTTTCTTCCTCAGGGGAAAAGAAAAATCACCATATGTCTTCTCTACTATTGCCTTTGGGTCCTTGGTTCACTTGAAAATGAATTTAATATATCTGCTGTGCAACTGTTGTTTTGCATCTTATTTGAAGTGCAGTGTTGTTTTTATTTTATGTAAACCTTTTCACTAGTCTTGTGAATCAATTTTTGGTGATCAAATGCAGTCTGGTATTTTTGTTGATAACATCTATCAATCTTTTGCACATTAAAAGTGCATCCACTTTAATTTCCTATTCATTGCTGATGGCCATTATTTTGGACTGAAATCTTCTCATCTCCACTTTAAATAAATCCTATACTGTACGTATATGAACTGGTCTCTTCTATTGAGACAACAGGTTTCAAATAAATTTAAACTCAGACTGTCCACTGCAAAACCATATTTCTTTTTTTGGTTGATTTAGATCATACTGTACTTTGTATTTTGGGCCAAAATATCTTGAGCAACAAAGCAAAATGCCCAGAGTGTCAATGTTTCATCAATAGTTTTTATACACAAGAATGTGGACAGCCAGATGGCTGATAAATTGATGTTTAGTTCTATTCATACTTGGTGGCATTTAGTTGTGGCATTATACAGTATGTAGGATTTTCAGGAGGGACTACTTTCATGCAACCTCTCAAAACAGCTTGTTAAATGAAGATTATATAGAACAGTTCATTTTGAAACCCATGTAATGAAATTAACTGTGCATTTGTGCAGGTCAAGACCATCTGTTCCCATTTTGTGTTGACTGCCTGTGAAGCATAGGCATAGCATCACTGGTGTCTCTCATCCCTCATCTGTTTGAATCACACATGTTTTTCTATCTGCAACTCGTCCTAAACCATTCATGGAAATTTGACCAAACCTTCACATAACCTCTATTTAAGCATCAGGGTTTGACATTGGCACCCACCAAAATTCGGCTGTGGCAGGTAATAACTTTAGTCTCACTAGTCACTTTGGCGGGTAGTTTATTCTTTGGTATGTATTTTTGGTATATATTTTTGTTTTAGTTTTCTCTAAAGTCATCCAATGTAATAAACACATTGCATTTTACACCGGATGCCCTTCCTGATGCAACCCTCCCATTTTATCTGGGCTTGGGACCGGCACTGTATCCAGTGGCTGGGGGGTTTGGGCACTGGCTGGGAATCGAACCCGGGCCTTCTGCATGGCAGGCGAAACACCTACCACTGAGCCACCAGTGCCCTAATGCTGTCATTTATAAGTAAATCTAGATATACTGTAACAAACATTAACGTATCGTGGTGAAGAAAAAACTGTGATTTTCTGGTAACAAAATTGTGGCTAGCAAAAAGGCTGAATGGCTAGTGACTCCGGAAATCCACTAACCACATTGGCCAGTGAGCAAAAAAGTTAATGTCAAACCCTGTTAAGCATTAACACAAGGGAGGGTCAAATCTGCAAGCCACAACACCTCCTAAACCACTCATAGGGCACAGGTACCTTTTCTAGAAAGCATAGATGTGCACTTGTTGTTTAACTTTCACAACATTTATTTGTTTTAAATCTAACACTATTTTTTAAAAGTAATGTAACATAAAATAATGTGGCTACTAGGTACTTCTAAATAATACCTATTATATAATACCTACTATCTCATTGTTATATTCTACAGTTCCTACAGTATATAATAATTTAATGTAATGTCATGGCTGTTTAATACTGAAGATACGGTAGGTACCCAAATGGAATATTGGTTTTACCGTTTCGGCGCTCGACGGCAGCATTCGGGTTTGTGCGTTTGCTGGCTTTTACCGCTGAGTGGCGCTATATAACTATAGACTGACGCCTCAGGCCTTAGTTCATTCTCTCCACGATTAATGAGCCGCAGCTCCTTTAGAGCTGCACGTAGTAGCAGATAAAATCAAGTGAAACATTGTAGTTAAACGAATTCATAATCACAGTACTAAAATTACAGTACAAATGTTGAATTAAAATTAAATGAAATCCTATTAGGATTTAAGCAAAGTAAATGTTAACACAGTGAGTCTTTAGATTGGATCATGTGTAATTAGAAAAGCTACGCGTGTAGGGTTTTGTGTCCTCTTATATTTTGTGTTCTTTAAATATGTAGTAGATTTATTAACTGAAATAAATGAAACTAAATGATGATAAAATTAAAACATTGTCAGGACGTGTTACTGCGTCAGCAGATGTCGTCATTCAGCCCCGGTTGTGTTTTGCGTTATTATAAGAATGAAATGCAGTAGGCTGTTATGATCATCATAATTTTCTTTAATAAATAATGACCCCCGTTGCGCTGTACCACCGCTGGCAAAACCTTATGAAATACAAGTGAAACATGAAACGAATTTATAATCACAGTACTAAAATTACAGTACATATTTAGGATTAAAATTAAATATAGGCGTTTCTAATTTGCATCAAATTTAAGCAAATTAAATGTATACCTTTATATCTAGCCTTTAGATTATATCATGTAACACTAGCGTATAGGCAGAAAACTCACTTATGGGTGAGCATCAGACTCTGGGTGTGCATCAGAAAAAGTTTGCCAGATTAATGTTCAAAAACGATATAATAAAACTATATAAGCCACATAGCCTTTATAAGACTCTTTTATTTACGTGCATTAACAATGATGCAAAAACGTTATGATTTTGTAAAACAATGAAAGCAAACAGGGTGCGCTATTCTGTATTGTTTTCTGTGTACTTGAGTGCGTCAGAAAATGAACCGAAACTCTGTATACTAAAACTAATGAAAAACTATTTTAGACGTCTAATTTTAGACGATGTAAACCGTAATACGAAAAGTGAATTGTAGGCGCGTCCACTTCTGCAGAGACAAGAGACAACAGCCGAAACCAAAGAAATCACTAATTCATCAAAACAAGCCTGTAAATTTCCATGTAAAACAGGTACATCTGTATGAATAAATTGATATGATGAGCTATTGATCAGTGATTTATGTAAACGACTCAGTTCAGATGTACTGTAAGTAAATGCTCATTACTGCGCTGTTTGGGGGAGGGACGTGCTGACGTTTAGTCTGCTGTGTGTATGTGTGCGTGTGGCATGAAATTTACACAAATTTAAAAAGAGATATCTATTTCATTTTGTAGCATGCTTGCAAAGAATAGGCGACACATAAGGATCACTATCTGTCATCTGTGCCATCATCTATTGCCGTTACAATTTGAATTTATACCCACCTCCTTCTAATCAATTGATGTAAATTTGACAAAGTAGCATGGAGTTACATATCATACTTGGAGGAATCATACTTTTTTTATACTTTGACATTAGATAGAGATAACATGATAGGTTTGTATCCACCAACATTTGATCTAAGTATGAATAAAAGATTACCTAAGTATGAATAAAAGATTACCTTGTTTAATCACCTCTCTAAAAACATGGATAAATAAATGAGATTTTTTACATTTTCTGTCAGACCATAATGACTCTAAAAGCACTGTGTGACAAAACTGTGTGATGATCAGATCAGGTAATATGAAATTATTATCAGATTTTCTGTGGGCCAAATCTGGTTCATCTACAGTAAATCTGAGGATTTTTGTTGCAAAACTACAGTGGAACCTTGGATTACGAGCATATATCTGAAGTAGGCTCATATATCAAAACACTCATAACCAAATTCCACAGATTAAAAAAACAAATACATAAAAATAATTAACACAAAATATTAAGTAAAAATAAAAGAAATTAACCTGCACTTTACTATCGGAAAAATAAACAAGAAATCTCTCTAATGTCATTAGATTGAGCGACACACTAACGGAATCACTGCTGTAAAGTAAAAATAAAACAAATTATCCTGCACTTTACCTTTAAAAGAATCTTGACAGAGCAGTGTTTCTGTGTAGAGCAGAGAGAAACAGTGTCTGTGTGTGTCTGTGAAGGCGCAAGTACTGTAGGAGTTCTTTCTTCTTTAAGCCTGTAGACTCCCAGTGGAGCATAGGGCCGCAACAACACCACGCCATCTTTAGGTCTCCCCACTTTCCTTTTTCCTTGTGGGTTCCATTCCAAAGCTTGCCTTGTGACATTGTCGAATGGTTTTCGAAAGTGTATGGCCAATCTAGCAAGTAGGAGTGGTCTGTGTAAAAATAAAAAATGTTTTATGCACACACACGTGGTCACAGTGTTATAATAAACTTTACACGCGTGCATGGATGTTGATTATACCAGTAAGAGACGCGCACTAATAATAATAATAATAATAGTAATAATAATAATGCATTTATATAGGCACCTTCTGGGCACCTTCCAGATAAAAAATATAATTGATAGCATTGATAAAGTTAACATTGAGTAGTAAGCGCTTCTGAATAAGTGGGTCTTAAGTTGAATTTTACTGTACATATCTCCAAGGAAAGTTAGCGAGAGCCTCAGAAAATATCAGACTGAGTTGCCATTTCATTTCATTATGATTAACTGGAGCTTTGGTTAGTCTGATTAAACATGTGCAAATTAGCAGTCTTTGGCCTTTTTCAGACATATGACCCTAACCCTCATTAGAGGTTTATTCTTCTATATGTGCATTACCAATACCTAATGCTTTTTTCAAACCAGCACAAACAAAATCTACCATGAAAACCAAAATGCAATCTGTAAGAGACTAAATATTTCATCAAAAATCTGCCCCAAAATCTGAGGTTTAGACTTACTGATTGATGATGACTGGTGGGTGAGTGTTAACCATATAACTACAATCATTGTCTAACCCAGTGCATACAGTGTTCTCCTCCACCTCACTTTAAGCTAAAGTTGTTTGCTACATAGGTCAGTCTTAAACTTAATTAGAACATTTTAGCGATAGCCTCAAAGGCTGTCTTAAATGCAGTGTTGGGGGATGTTACAAAATTACTGTCATTAAAAAGTAATCAGTTACATTACAGCGTTACTTTCTGGTAAAAGTAACTAGTTCGAGTACGTTTCCATTGCAGAAAATGAAAACTCCTTTGTGATTCCTCATGCATGCTGTTTTTGTCAAGACCTTTATAATTATTCTACCATCATCACTCAGCGAAGTTTGGACAGACATAATCTGTCAACTACTAATACCCCTAATCTCACCTACGCGGTTTCGCATGGGGGCCATAAGTACAGTTCATCATGATTCACCGCAAGTTTTGGCGCTGTGATTACGTTTCCGTGTGTCGGGCTTTGCCGAAACTCGCGGACCTTGCAGAATTTCGCGGAACGTCGGGCACAGGGGTGCGGGTTATCGGGGGCGGGGCTTGTAGGACGACTTTCACACACACACACTAACAGAATCACTGCTGTCTAGCTCACGGATTACATAAATTGTCTGAATAACGGATTCATTTTGAAAATATAACTAAATAATTGAGTACTTAAATGGCAGACTTAACACATTAGATTACTCGTTACATCTAAAAAGTAATCCAAGTACTCTAACTTACTTTGTACTTCATGTTGGATTGAATCTTTCACAAACATATTCAACAGCCTTTTGAAATGCAGGTTCTGAGGCATGTTCATTTATCTTCAGTATCCAGTTTATCCTAGTCAGGTTCATAGGGAATCCAGAGCCATTTTGTGAACTAGAAATGCATCAACAGTCAATACATTGGGTATCAGATTGATGCTGAACTAATTTTCTCAAAAACATCTACTGTCAGTTCTAAATGCATTAATAAGCACACCTCTTTCCATGTATTTTTTTAAATCAGCTGCCATCTGTTATTGACATTGACTGTTTATTGTTATTGGATTATTACTTTACTTATTTCTGAACAGAAGCATTTTTCTGAAGTGAAACAAATCCCACTCCATCGCAGCACTACTCCATCCAAAATTACACTGAAATGACCATTATTTGAAACAGGGAATAGTCAGTGCTATGTAAAATGTTTACTGAGGACCTGGAGGAGTAGAATATGACACACCGTATCAGAGCTATATCAGAGCAGAACACAAGTTCACATGCCCAATCAGTTCATCAAAGTCCCATCCCCTTACAAGGCACTACCTCCAGGAGCGATGCTTTTTCTTGGCCTCCCCTCGGCCCGAGGACCTGACGGATTCAGACAGCTGGCATGAAACTCCTGGATTAGAAGAGAGTCAAGTACATTGTGGGCTGGTAATCTGCACTTGTCTTCTGGTCTGTATTCTTGGAGAAATAACCATGAAGTGAGCCCAGGGCCTTTGGCGTATGGGTGAGATAACTGCTGACAGAGTTTTAAGTACCTTGGCATGGGCACATGCTATACAGGAGGAAATGAAGTGATTAATGTCCAAGTGCATGTTGGTCCAATAATTCCTTAGTAGGTAGGGCTTTACATACTCGTTCTCTCTCTCTCTCTCTCTCTCTCTCTCTCTGTGTTTCGGTCTCTCCATCAGTGCAGTTCAATGACCTGTCCTTTTCTGAGTTGGAAAAATATGAAAAAAGTGAAATTACACATTTCACTGAAAGGGAACAACCGAAAGACAAAGAATAAAGAAAAAGACCATAAACTACAGTGAAGTACTAAAGTCTTACATGAAATAATGGCAGTTTGCTTGCTGCACTGTTTGCACCAGGGATTTTTCTGTTGCTCATTGTGGTTTTCGTGGTTAAAGACAAGGTGAGTTTAGGAGCTTCATTTATTTATTAGCATTTAATAGATAACATTATTTTAACTAATTGCCTAGCTGTTACTTAAGGCCCTGTGATAAGGTCAAACTTGGTTAAAGTTCTAACAGAATATAAAAATAACCCCATGTGTTGAATGAAGCTAATGACAATAACACAACATAACATAACCACACAACATAACATAACCACACAACATAACATAACCACACAACATAACACAACAAATAGCACATTACACAAGGCAATATGCACTTTCCAGACAAAAAAATTGTCAAACACTCCAAGATTTCATTGATCACCTTTACCTTTGATTACGCTGCACAATGTGGTTGTGAATTGATTCCCAGAATTCCAGAACCACTCTTTCGCAACTTGAATCATGGAATATTTTTGATTCATCAAAGAAAAAAACACTCCATACATGTGATAACCTGGTCATTTGGTACATTCAGGTTATCAGATGACTTCATTTCATTACCACGTAACATTGCAATATACATTACTATATATACACACACACATATACATATATATACACACACATAAAAAAGGGTTTGACATTGGCACCCGCCCACCCGCCAAATGGGGGTAAAATTCGGCTGTAATAACTTTAGTCTCACTAGCCACTTTGGCGGGTAGTTTATTCTTTGGTATGCCAATATATTTTTGTTGTAGTTTTCTCTAAAGTCATCCAATATAATAAACGCATTGCAACGTAATATTACGCGCATAAATGTAATGAGGACATTTAATACCTCTCTCTACACATGTCCGCACATGCATTGCGCGCGCGCACACACACACGCACTTTTACTTTCTGTTTGGTGTGTGTGTATCATTTCCTTAAAGGGCTATTGCTTCTCAACAGGATGAGAATGTTTGCCCCTTTTGCATAGGTTATTGACTGATTATATATATAAAAAAGTAGTCACATCATGTTGAATGATAGAAATTTCATCAATTGATTGAATTACCTCACACTATAAAGAGTCAACACAACAAGATAGACCAGAGTCCATTGTCCTAACTCTGATATAATAATACATAATGAATAATAATACCTGGTAATAGTACACATAACACACTAAAATGATAAATGTTCCGAGTTGCTGTATTTTTAATATCAGTTGTACTGAATCTGTTATTTTTCAATTTCATGTGGTAAGAGACTTGAATTTAAGTTCAATAAGCAGAATATAC
>JAOTQY010000026.1:13130918-13141631 GCA_026413445.1 Dolichallabes microphthalmus | reverse complement strand
ATAAAATGATGCTTTCACAGAATTGCTGAATGAATTCATTGTGGTTATTCATAATTAAAAAAATAGTCCAACAACGACAGCAATTGTGTAGCAAGCATGGTAGTGTAGTGGTTAACACTGTCGCCTTCCACCACCAGGGTCCGGGTTCGATTCCCGGCCAGGCTCGATTCCTGTCTCTGTGTGCATGGGGTTTGTATGTTCTCCCCGTGCATCAAATTCAATAAAAAATTGTATTTGTTACATGTACACAGTCAGCAGTAAAATGCTTGGCACTATTGCACTTTCTAGCTTTTCTCTATCAACTAGCTGTTGTCCCACCATGACCTTACTGTCTTTTTCTGAAACTTTTTCCGCCCTTCTTTACACATACAGTATATACTCTTCCCACACTCTAGTATTACTGAGCCACAATCCTCATCTCTTCCCCATCTCTCCTTGTTTAAAACACATTTATTTGGGTGCATGCCTTTGGCAGGGATGTGCTTTTCCCAGCGTTGGTCAGAAGAGAGAAAGCAAGGGGGGCTTTTCAACCAAGGAGTGACGGATCTTTTATTAAAAGAGGCTGGGCCCCTTATACACCCTCACACATCCACACACACATCCACCCTCCCTATCCACGTCTGCTCCATTGTCACCAGGCTTGCTGTTGCTGAAGTGCCTCCATAAACCCCCTACTGTGAGCTTTCTCACTGTAACTTCAAGTGCAGAGTGAAATCAGGCAGAGCCCTAAAAATGTGTACACACCCACTACTTTCTCCTTATTCTCCACATACACTTTCTCCACAACATTCATTCTAGGTCCCTTGCTTGTCAGAATGCATACAGCAGGTCATAGTAGATGTTATAGACATATATAGAGAATAGAGAACACAAATTGAAAAAAGTCAGAGAAAGGAAGAGAGAGAGAGAGAGAGAGAGCAAGTGGTTTGGTAACCATGTGTTGATATACACAGGTTTCTGCTAGAGATAAACCCTTTGGCCCCATAACATCCCCCAACCCCACCCACCTCTCAGAAGTACTGCTTAGTCGAGTGTGTGTGTGTGTGTGTCCTGGGTGGACCCACAGCCCAGTATCCAGACCCTCGCACCCAAATATTCAGTGCATCACAGCACAGCCGTGGGACAAAGAGAGAAACGAAGAAACAAAACTGGAAAGAGGAAGCAGGTGAATAGACATGCCAAGCAAGATCTCTTGGGGAGTGAGTACTTTCTCTTAGAATTTAACAGTTAACAATCTTAAATTAATCCTTTTCTTAATTTTTATGCACATAAAGAATTTTTTCCAATGCTTTACTAGTACTCTCTTTTATTTAACATTTGAATCAAAACTCAGAACTTTTGCAAAAGATTTTTAAGCAGGGCAGAATTTCAGACTTTCCCTAGAATATATAGAGTCATGATATGGCAGGAACATGAAGTAAATTTATACAAAAAAGTGAGTAACAACAACAATGAACAATAAATAAATATAAGCATACTTGTAGTTTTTTTGCTATTATTATAATGATTAACATCTTCCTATGATAAGGAATAAATGGAAACGAAAGTTTAAAAACAAAGAACTGACTGAATAATGATGATGTTTGCTGTACATACAAACTGGTGTACAGTAGAGTGGGCTTTGTGGATTCTTCACACATTTCATTTGTTAAAGTGAAACATGTAAATTGGATACTTTGGGGTTACTATGGATACAAAAGTATGAGATAGAAACAAAGGAATCAACTTGATGCAATCTGCAGAAAAGCAAAGCCATCACAAAGGTGTTTTGTTTTGAGTATAATATATCTAAAATTAAAATGTAAAAAAATTTTCAATAACATATTAGATTGAGCATCGTTACAGTTCTGTTTGAAAAGGTTTATTTTTATTCTTGCAAAAAAAAACTAACTTTGAAGATTATGTGCTTGAAATGAATAGCAATAATTACGGTAAACTGTATAAACACTAAGGTAAGGTAATTTCCCCCACATATCTAGACAGGAAAGTATCAAAGGTTCCCATAATTAATTTTATTTTAATATGATATTCCATAATTCATCAAGTCTCACAGAAATATCTTTTTTTTAAGGCTTGTTGTCTCAGCTTTAGAGGAATAAGAACAAAGACCCAGTGGTAGAGCTTAGTGTAGAGACACAAACCTGAGGCCCTCTGGGACAACTACAAGTTTTCCCATAGCACTGTTGGGGTTAAACTGACAAATGTCTTAAACTTAGTTACCCCATCCCCACCACAAATTCAAATGTGGGGTTGTTAAAGTATTCTTGTGGTAGGCTAGATTGAAATCAGTCTCATTTTTACCATGAGCATTTTTACCAATGATAAAGATGATAAAACTCCTACTGCAACGTTCCACTCACAGAATGAGGGAAGACATGAGTGGGGAAATGTGAGCCAAGAGAGAAGCTTGCAGAGTCAGCAGAAAAAAATACTGGTGCATCTCATATCAGTGATTTTAAAGCATTTTACAGGAGAGCTTCTTCCAGTCCAATCCGATATGATCAGGAACACCAGGGTGCATTTATATATAAATACAACCATAACAGTAAATTTGATAATGCACGTTTTCGGGTGGTTCGTGGTACAAGTTGCTGCAGTCACTTCCTCAGGGTAAACTAATCGTTAGTTGTGTGTCAGCATTATACTCAAGCCCATGGAGGCAGTCGGAATCAATAGCCAGCCTCTGTAACTTTATACTTGAGGGGGATGCCTCATTTTTAATTGTTGCAGATTTTAAAAGGACATGTGAAGGACATGGTCTGGATATTCTAAACTTTCTCCTTTTTAACTCTATTTTTCTGCCTTTGTACATTTACATGATCATTCATGTTGTTTTTCTACTCCTAAAATGGAATCGTCTTTGAGAATGCTAGGATCTATTAGTTAGTTTAAATATTTGTTCAAGATTTTTATTGTGCGTTGTCACTATTTGAAATATGACAATTTTTAACATGATCAATATGTCCTCTCATTGTGTCTGTACTTTTGGCACTGTTAATTTAATTTATTTTTTGCCACTTGCCATCATGTGCGTATACACAAATACAGAGACTGAGTATGCATGCATGCATGCACACACCCTCAGACATTCACACAAGCAGACACATGCACTCCTCCTGTTGTACACAAACACACTGCAGTGTGCTGTCTTAGTGGTGATGTCATCCTGTCTGCCGCAGCACTGGTGCGCAGAGAGAGAGAGAGAGAGAGAGAACAAAGGGGCAGAACATGAGAATAATAAAGATTAGTTTAGAGTTATATGATCTGTAGGTAGAGATTGTAGGAGAATCATCTGCACTGGTGAATATCAGCAGAGGAGAATCTGTATTTTACTTCACAATGGATAAAATTCATGATTTACAAATTCACTGTATGCAAATTCACTGTGTGCTTGGCCATCACACAGAGTAATGACAGCACACCAGCAAAAGCAGGTCTTAAAATAATTTATAAATGAAAACGAATGCCTTATAGGCATAACATTCATGTTAAAACTGCTTTTAAGACGAGATTATATCTGGTCACAGTTGTGTTTTAGTAATTCAAGTGAGGACATTTTTAGTTCATGATGGAAGCAGTAATGTAGCATAAGTGACTATAAATTTAAGAGGTTGAAACTAGATCTCCTGCTGCAGTGTAAATGAAAGGCGGTGTGTGTGGATACACATTAAGGAACTTGCTATGGAAATTATAAGCGCAGGATTAGGTGCGGTGTGCAAGACTATCCATAGTGCCTTATCTTTTAGAGCCAAACACACTCATGCACTGACGTAAGCAAACACGCAAATGTATTTTTCACAAATAAGTAGCGCTCAAAACCTGCTTCAGCAAAACATGTTGCTCAAACCAACATTCCATGCTTAAGACTGACATACTGTAACTGACTTGTTGTTGGTCTTGACTAGTAAATGCAAAACTGAGCTTGAGGCAATATTCGTGAATTGGTTTGCAATCTGCTTTAAGGTCATTTCAGAAGCAAGCTAAAGCACTCATCAGAAGCAAGAAATACAGAAAGAGGGAGCTATATATTAGTCATTTAAAAAACTCTAAACTAACTCTGTGTCCGTGTGTATGTGTGTGTACGAGAGAAAAAGAGAGAGAACTTTTGTAACAAATGGGGCCCTAGCAGGTCACTAAGGCGTTACCATGCCAGCTCTTGCTGTGTGGCCATGCATGTGTGTGTGTGTGTGTGTGTGTGTTTTCTTCTTCTTCTTTTTTTGGTTGTGTGACGAGCAACTTTATCTAAACACTTCAGAATTACCATGGCAGACCCATCTACACATAATACCTTTTCAAATCTCATCATGACTGCTTTTGCTCCAAAAGTATTTCTAGATCATTTATTTTGCGTACCTCAAAATCCAAACATTTATATGGGTGTTTTCTGCTAGTAATATTTGCTAACAGTTCAGAATATAGATACAGAATCTAGAGATGAATCTGCAGGACAGTGCTGAGCATATGTGGGAATAACTGACCAGAACACATTTATGAATGAGTGGTGAAGGAACACTTCTAAACTGTACTCCTTGATCTATAGACTGCAAACATGTGTATGTATATGTGTCAGTCTTCTTGACACTCATACAAACACGACTGCCTTCTAACAGCCTCTCTTCTCTGCAGCAGGCCTGTGGCTAATTTTGTCATTTTGTATGTGTAGTATTGTTTTGTATGTCTATGTGACGGGGCCCCGTAGAAGAATTTAAATCATTATGGGCCTAAATGTACAGCCACTGTATGTCATATACTATCTGAGCATGTGATTTACTGTATGGGTGAAGAAATCTGATCAGGTCTCTGATATGTTTGTGAAACAATGAACAAATGCACATTATACTGTATGCTTGTGTGCCTTCAGGTAATATTTTAAATGCAGGTAATTTCAAACAGGTTTCCTCCCTGGACAACATAAAACATTCAACGTTCACGTGCAAAACGGAAGCAACTATATTGTATTATACTATTGCTGAGTAATCATTTATACTGCAAACATTATATGCAAATGCCAATGAAATTAATCAATGAATTAAATAAAGATATCAGACTTAACCCTGTTGCTACCAGGGGAAAGCACTGGATAATTGTTAGTAGCATCCTGACCTTTCTAGTGTGATCATTTGTTAACTGACTGTCTTTAATTCTTGTCAGATTCTTTGTGTGGTGTCTATACCAAGGTCTTTCAAAAAACTCATCCTGAAAGCACCTTGTGTTGTGCTTGTGTACCGTTCCCATGTTTAATCCTATACATTGAGTTTTAGTCTTAGTCTTAAATGAAAATGATCACATACCTTATTATTATTATTATTATTATTATTCTTTTATAGTGTTGTGTGGTTTCTGTGAATGTGGTTTCTAGTGGTCAATTATTGGGTCATCACATCTTAAATGTCATAACATTGAATGTGATCTTAAACATGCAAGTCCTTTTGTCTTGGGAATCTCAAAGGACATGCGATCCCTTAATTACCCGTTTAGTTAAACAAATAATTTCACTCTCATTACTCCATCCTATCTGTATTTCTGTATATCTGTCTCAGACTGATGCTGCTACCAGTTTCCTACGTGCTGCCCGCTCAGGTAACCTGGAAAAAGCTCTGGACCACATCAAGAATGGTGTCGATATCAACACAGCCAATCAGGTGAGACTCTCCTTCTCCTTTGTAAAAGTGTCATATCAGTTTCCATCACAGAGTTGAGCAAAATGAGCTGGTAAATAGTTTCTGTTTAACCCTGATAATTTCTCTGAAATGCACATTCCAGTTTGTTAAGCATGAAATGTTTTTTATGTGACCTTGGTCTTCCATTTTTGTCACGGGATTTAATATTAAACAACTCATTACAGAACTCCACTCTCACCATATTTGCTGCTAAATATTTCAGTATGTTGCATCAGAGAGAGTTCGCTGAGCAGGAATACTGAAATCCAGGCAGGATTAAAGGAACATGCAGTGCAGTGTAAAAATGTTTTAATTCTTGCTCATGAAAGCGTGAATAGTTAAAACTGTTATTGCGAATACATAAAGATTCTCAAATTGTTTTGTATTAATTTATAATAGCATCTCTTAGCCATCTGTATCATGCATTCTTCAACTCCTTAGAAGAGTCTCACCGGCAATTTGTTTTCAATGCCAGTGCTTGATGATGAATTTGAGTTATAATAGTTAGTTCTAGCCATAAGTACAGGTTTGCAGACAGTGAGCACTGAAATAAATTTTTTTAGGTACTAAGCTGTGCTATGATATTAGTGGGGTAACAGCTCACGTTAATGTATTTAGCTGGTGAATAGGGAGTTTCCCTATTTATACATTATAGAGAGCCTCCTGACTTGTGTGAGTGTGATAAGACGAAAAACAGGGTGTAGCTCCTCCCAGTAATTTCACGAGCACGAAGATTCTCTGAAGACTGGCAATTTATTGAAAGGTTCATCAGCAAGATAACCATCCAATCTTAACAGGCCGTGAGAACTAAAGGCATAACATGAATACAAAGAACAAAAGAGAACAAGCAGAATAAATACGACATCTTCTTTATACACAACAATGCAATCAACATTAATCGCAAGTTAAATAAATGCAAAAACTACACTTATTGGCTGCTTATTACTGATGGTAACATGAACTTTCAATCTGAAAGATTATCTTTAACTTTGGAACTTTAATGAACATTTAAGTATTAAAGTAAACAGTAGAAATATACACACTCAACATGCGGTGCAAACGTCTTCCTTGAAAAGTAATTCGTCCACTTGTAAGTTCAACTTACAAGTCTCCAACAAACTATTTGAAAATAATAAAATAAAGATGAAATTTAAACTGACTTCCATGTCAGTTACTCAGGGTGTGAGCCTGTGAAGTGTAAGTCTTATCATCATTGCACAGACACATGCCATCACAAGCAACAAACAAGTGCCAGAATGATTGTGAGGATGTTTGCGGTAGAGAGAGAGAGATATATACTGAATATTATGCTTAATGGAGCTCATATGTGGTTTTTGAGTGCTGATTGTTTTTCCATACGTGTGCATGTGTTAGTTTTTTCAATTCAGCCTCCTGTCACACTATGACTTATAAATCTATGTGGTGCGTCAGGTCAGCAAAAACCTAGAGTGGTTAGAGGCAGTGTTTGTGAGGATGAAAACATACAGCACCTCTGAGCTATATTAATCTCTGAGCTCATTAGTCAAGTGCTCAGTAAGTACATACTTGTGAGAAGGTTTCACAGCCTAGGTCATTCACTCAAATGTGGTTCTGTGACAAAAAAAATCCTTTCTGTTTTCTGTTGGAAATTAACTAATTCATACAAATGCTAATCATTGTGTATGATGCTTGCGGAGGATTAAGCAAAACCTGCATGCCTCACAGCATGTATATATACAGTTATACACAGTTAGGTACAGTAGACTTCATTATTATGCATGCAATGTGCACCTGCACATGCTCAGTACAGCACCAGCAGGGATGTCAAATCCCCATGATGTGCCTCATACACATGAGTCCACATATTTCAAGATCTTGTATCAGTAGCTGATATAACTGTGTATCTTTATACATAAATGCACACTGTGAAATGTGTTTTTTATGACACTGCCACAATAAAATATCAGGTATACCAATGACATGGACATCCGGAAGATTAGTACATTATAAGACATTCTAAAAGTTCATGGAAAAAAAGATTACTTAAGCATAGATTACTTGAAGATGATCACAGAATGGGAGAAACAATCAAGACGTTTAACTGATAATAAAATATTGCTTGGGGGTTACAGGAATAACTCTTGGTATCAAGAGCCCCCTTCTGGTGGCATACATTTACTACAGCTGCTTTCATTCAACCTTGTTGATGCTACAGTACAGTAGGTGTCAAATTTTGGCGTGTAATTGTGTGGAAAAAGTACCAACATCAACATGTCAGTCCCTATCATAGATTACACATCCTTTATTGATCTTGATCATTTTTTTGTTTCCTCATTTACTTTTGATTTTCTGATGGGGTAAGTGGTCTCTGGACTCAGAAGGGGATAATATTAGCGATGTGAGAAAGGTCCAACCTCACATGTCCGGTGTCGATGAAGGAAGGCTGTGTGAGGTTAGACCTATCCCACACGGCTTGTATTCTTCCCGGCGGAGAGACCACCAACCTGCCATCCCTCCCTTCATCACCATGGCCAATTATCCATAGCTCATATGTCCTTATTTGAAGTGGGAAATTAGGATGCTTTAAGAGAAGCCATCATTTGCCACACCAAAGCATCCACAATACCAAGGGTATTGGGATTTTGCGGATCTGTGTCTCTGGACTGTGTGATACCACATAATGGAGCCTCCACTGTGAGGTCTACTCTGTTTTTCTCTTCTCGACAGAATGGACTCAATGGGTTACATTTGGCCTCAAAAGAAGGCCATGTTAAAATGGTGCTGGAACTATTGCACAATGGAATTGTACTGGAGACCACAACAAAGGTAACAAGTCGGCTTCTAATCCTTAGTTATAAAACTAACGACTATTTCTCGAGCAAACACCTCTACATTCTAGAGCTAGAACCTAAAATATAACTTTTTTTATCCTTAGTTTAACTATACCATGGTCTGTTTTTTAGAACCTTTTATTCTATTCCTGCACAGAAAGGCAACACTGCCCTCCACATTGCTGCACTGGCGGGACAAGAGCAAGTAGTTACAGAGCTGGTTAACTATGGAGCTAATGTCAATGCCCAGTCACAGGTTAGATTTTTTTAAGTTATTGGGGTGCAAGAAGTCCAGTGAGCTGCAATTTCAGTTCATAGTGAAATGGTGGATCATAACCCCAGTATCATATTGTCATCAAATTATTTACAGATTAATAATCAGCATTGACAGGCAAGTCACGGAAATAAAGTGAAACAAAATGCATTTTTTTTCTTAATGATTACATTTCTGTTCATTTGTGGCTGCACATGTCTACACCAGAAGGGCTTCACTCCACTCTACATGGCAGCACAAGAGAATCATCTAGAGGTCGTGAAGTTCCTCTTGGACAATGGAGCCAATCAGAGCATTCCAACGGAGGTATATTTAAATTTGGTGTCAGATGTATATTTGTGGAAGTGCTCAGTGGGTAGTGTTACAAAGTAGTCTTACAGTTCCCCAGTCCCCAGTTTAATCCTGAGCTCAGGTTACTGTCTGTTTGCATGTTTGCATGTTTATGTGTCTGTGTTGGTTTCTCCTGGGATCTCTGCTCTACTCCCAACTTTTAAAAATAGGTTGATTGGTGATTCTAAATAGCCCACAAGTGTGAATCAGAGTGTGAAAGTGAATGGAGCCCCAAGATGTACAGTACGGGCATCCTTTCCTGGGCTTAATTCTGCCTCATGCCCAGTGTTCCCCAGATAGGCTTCCAGATCTTGTGTAAATCTGAACAGGAATAAATGGAATAAAGAATATTTTTGAAAACAGAAAACTAACAGTACAAATACTGTGATGTTATATATTTTTTGTTTTGTCTCACACCTCTTAGGACGGCTTTACTCCTTTAGCTGTGGCTCTTCAGCAGGGTCATGAGAATGTAGTGGCCTTGCTTATCAATCATGGTACCAAGGGAAAGGTTCGCCTCCCTGCGTTGCATATAGCAGCACGAAACGATGACACTCGCACTGCCGCTGTACTTTTACAGAATGATCCCAATCCTGATGTACTAAGCAAGGTTTGTGTTCTTGTTTTTTTTCATGCAGCAACAGCTGATCTAAGGTCAAGCTCTTTATAGACTGTATTACAGTTTGTACTATAGTGTCTGTTTTTTATATGTTTTAATTTCCCATGACTCCTTACAGACAGGCTTCACACCACTCCATATTGCAGCACACTATGAGAACGTAAATATTGCCCAGCTGCTGATAAACAGAGGAGCCAATGTGAACTTCACCCCCAAGGTATCTTTCTTGAATGTACCTCTAAAGCCCTCTTGCAACTGCATTGCACTTTACAGAATGGTCTTACCTAAATGATCTCTTTTGCAGAATGGGATTACACCTCTCCACATTGCATCTAGGAGAGGGAATGTGGTCATGGTCAGGCTTCTGCTGGACCGTGGAGCAACAATTGATGCCAAGACTAAAGTAATGATAAACTGCTAAACAACGCAAAACATTGCTATGTAGTCATAGGTCAGATCTAGTTAGGTCTAGTTAAAACACTGACATCAAATGACCTTCACTACAAATTCAAATTTACTCACTCTACTTAAAACTACTTTTGTAAACAGCTTGCACACAGATAATGCATTATGATGCAATTTATTAGTACAGTAGACCTGACACATTTAATTTGTCCTATTACCAATAGGTCAACAAAGATTTTTTTTATTTCCACAATTCACTAGATTGTGTAAAATTGTCAAATAAAAATAAGAACACTCAGCTATACTTTCATCTTTCATACAACTTATCTTGTGTTGCATCATAGGGTGCCAACTCATTGCACAAGATCCATAACAAACATACAAACTCCTCCCACACAGACCAGAGAAAAACCCTGAAGGTTCAAGGCAACAGTACTAACCAATAAGCTACCACCAAACCTCTCATGTGATAATAATTTTTTTAATCAACTATCCTAATATATTATAATAGTTGACAATATATATATATACACTCAGTAAAAAAAGAAACATCCTCTGACTTTCAACTGTTTTTACTTTCAGTAAACTTAATGTGTAAATATTTGTATGAACACT
>JAOTQY010000026.1:13075480-13085927 GCA_026413445.1 Dolichallabes microphthalmus | reverse complement strand
GCAATAAATTGTAAAATGGCAAAACGGTAAGTTTCTGTATAATTTTGCTGTAAAAAATACAGCAATTTGTTACAGTGTACTTTAAATGCAAACCTGATTAGCTACAATAATAAGATCCCTTTTACAGAAATACAGAAAAACTGAAATACAGCATTAGCAAGCAAGCAAGCATACATATAGAAACAGCACATCGTCTTCTATCTATAATTATTGAAAATGTTCTAATATGCAAAAAAAAAAGTTGTTTTTAAACTTTTTTTTTTTTTTTTTTGTTTACTTTTTACATTTTTAAGATGTTTCCCAACATTTCCAAAGTGCAAATGGAAACTTCTGTAGTTTTTAAAGTTATTAATTGGTTATTCTTGTTTTAAATGAATTTTCATTACAGACTTTATTACTGACAACAACCTGAGTAATAAATAGAATATGTGAAGTGTTTACAAGAATCTGGTATTTGGTTTGTCACTGGTTTTTAAAGACAGTGTGCACATGAGCTGGTATGGGCTCCACAAGTTTCTGCAAAACCCTAAGATTTTAAAACAGAAAAAAGAGTACCATCTTATCACATGCTTATTATGGATGAAGGGGGAAAAGGAGAGATTATGGATAAGGAAAATTTTACCTTTGCTGCAAAATTTGCGGTATTCATGGACAAACTTATCCATTTCCTTAGATTTTAAACAGGATCATTTAGTAAAAATATGCAGAATTCTGAATATTAAATTACAAGATATTAACTCACTTTATTATTGTTTTGTATTATTATTATTATTATTATTATTATTATTATTATTATTATTATTATTAAAGTTTTACTTCAATACAGAACCACCCGAAATGTAAATCAATCCATATTTCCAGTCTTAGACTTTTGGACCCCAATGTATAGTATAAACACATTATTTAATTTTAACCTGTAAGTCTAAGACCATGCATGTGGATTTTTTAAATAATGCATACTCCAGAAAACAATGATTGTTTGCAGTCAAACCAGAACATTTCCAAAAGGATGTTAAAATTATATGCAAATTTGCAGTGCTCATGAGTGAGTGACTTTGATTACTGATAAAAGCTAAATAAAAATGAGCTGCAAGCCTAACAATACAATACCTAACAGGAATCATGAGGAGTAGTGTTAATGTTTGTGCTTTGTCTGAAATGAATCTTTCTCTCTTCACTTTAGGACTTATCCCCTGCGCCCAAACCTTCTCTCATAGACACATGATGAGCATCAAGAACTGCAAGAAAGTGGAAAACCAGGCAAAGGACATCAGTGACAATAGATGGCTTTTAGGTTTCTTTTTAAAGTAAACCTACAGTGAGAACTAGGCTAAAAGCATGATTTCATATAAAAGTGAAAAATGAAACCTAGGAGAAAAAACTTCCAAAAAAAAAAGCATCCAAAAAGTGCTTCCTGTAATCCCTGTATCAGCATGCGAGAGTGCTGTCGCATGGCCTGCCTTTACATACACCACAGAAAGCAAAGGATTATGGGGCTCCGGGTGATATAAGGGGCATGAACCGAGGGAAGAGTTTGTGGATGTGGGGTATAATTGAACCTTGAGCTTAGCCCCAAATACTGTGTTTCAGAAAAGTGTGGTTAATAACATATATGCAAAAGCCGATTCACATTTGTAGTCAACAGTTCCCCTCCAACTCTCACAAGTTTTCAGTCTTCCAATATATTGTATGTTACAGTTTAATCTAAATTTTAAAACAAGGTCTCACTACACACCAGTTTTTTCGTCCACAAGTGTTTTGTGCATAATACCGTGTATGCACTGAGATATTAGGTGTGTGTTATGTCTGTAGTTGTGGTTTATGTTACAGTCCAAAACAGGAACAGGAAAAAAGTAATGTATGCAAAGATACTGCTGCTGATTTACTTCTTTGCCTGTGCTTTTAATTTAGTCCAATGCAACAGCATTTATGATGTCACTTTCAAAACATCAGTGTTACAGCTAGATGGGTTTGCTTTTTCCTGTAATTGAAGCATGATTTATTTTCTTTGCTTTTTTCACATTGTTGTCTCTTAACTCATAGAAAAGAAGTAGGGCTTTTGGCCTTCAATAGATATTTATTTTTGGACAGAGTATTGCTTCTTCTAACTATTAGATTTGTGACTTATGACTTACTGATGTACTATTAATTGCTCATGGCATAATGAATGTGACTAAAATGCCAACCATTAACCATTGAGTGCATACACACACACACACACACACACACACACACACACACACACATGAATTTGACACTTGTGTTAAGTGCAAATGTAGCAACCAAGTCTTCCATTTCAGATGATATTAGTAGCTCAGGTTTAGTTTTGCTGTAAAAGATGCTGTGGCTTATTACCAGCGACAGAAAAGCTGTTACAGTAGTCAAGAGGCTGGAGTTAGTTTTTGCTTTCCTTACTCATCTTTTCAGAATCTATTATTTAATATGAAACCAAATTAAAATATTTTAACCTTATCAGAGACTCTATCACCTCAAATCTGATGCATGGGAATATTCCATATGAACAACAGAATTGTGGAATAACTCAAGAGCATTATTACATTTAATCATGCACAATCTAGTCCGGAAACCAGATCCTACATAAATGCCGCAATAAGCAACACTATGAAAGCAATAGACAGCTGTTTGCAAGTGTGCTTCTTATTCACATTTTTAGTTTTTTTTTTTTTTTTCTTTAACTTTTACTATTTGTGCAGGAATGGACATTATTGTAAGAGAGTACATTGTCAGTGGATTAAGGAATGGATTTTTTTTTATTCCTTGGCTGGTGCGAAAAGCTTTAACTGTGACAAGAATGGAAACTGACTTTGCAAGCAGGCCAGTGTCACTATTATTCACACTTATGATGCATTCAATGTTTTTGTTTGTTTGTTTGTTTGTTTGTTTGTTTAGTTTTAGCATTGTTTTTTTGTTGTAGACAAATTTCCAGATGTTGTGTTGCTGAATTGAAATTAGAGGGAAACGATTGTCATTAAAGTCCCATTTAATGACATTTTATCAGACTTGATAAGCAATACAGTAGATACATGACAAAACTCATATTTTCTTCTATAATGTTTTACTAGCCTTTCCTTTTTTGTATTTTGTTTTGCCATTTAGTTTGACCAGCCGTTATTAAGAAGTTTAAAGCCTGATGGGTGACTTTGCAACAGAATACCTGCAGATATTGTGGAATCCTCTTAAAGCTCAACAAAGACACTTTACAACACTGTGATTAGACTGTAGCACTGTCTAAGCAACTTTCCCAAGTACACACAAACACACATTACTGTTCACTTTGTCATTTTTCTGCATGCTAAAATATAACATTCATTTATTTGTTAAAATTTGTTTAAAGCATCTAAACTTCAGACAATTTTTTTTTTACTTTCTCCACAATGTCATACATTTCACTGGCTGGGCATTTAAGGTATCATTATGAACATGGCTGTTTCTATAAGTTCTGTAGCTACACACTTGCCACGTCACTGCGAATACACTGAACATTGTTGTTTATTTTAACAATGATGCCATGATCTTATGATGTAACTAAAACAGTGTTTAACCATTTTTAAGCCCTATGATACAGATGCAGTTTAGATCATTGGTCCTAAACTCAAAGTTTCTCAGCCAAGTGTTTACATATTTGTGTTAATTCACTGATCATCATCAGACAGCATGACACAAGTTAGCTTCATTAGAGACAGTGTACAGTATGTGTCAATGAATCTAATAAAATGAAACAGATGGAGGAGTTTAAAACCTAGATAAGCATTACTCGTGATAGTCAATAAATAGTGGATATATTTATTCTAACAGCTGATAGAGAGAAATGTGGTATAAATATATCATGGTGTGAATCTAACATAAGTCAATCCTCTATTAATTATGCAAACAATCCAGTACTGTGTGGTAATGTAGCATCAGAAACATAAACAATGTTAGAATATTTCGCTTGTCTCTATTATCATACTTTAAATCATGATGTATTTAACACTTTTCCTTCAGTTAAGTGACAGAGACATATATGTTTGTGTCATTGTGTAACAGGTTGTTTTACAGAATTCTAGTACTGAGGAAAATATAATGGGGAAAACAGGCATGATGTCAGGATGCAGAGTGTTACTACTGCACAGGAAGTGTTATTAAACCAAAATACAACAAAGTTCTCTGTTAAATATTTTAAAATATATAAAATTATACTTTCTAGGATACCTAACACTAAAAGCAAAGAAAAATACTGCTGACAAATATTTATTCAAATATATGGCTAAAATAAATTTATCCACACAGTTGATTTATTTTACATTTGAAAACCCAAATACCAAACAGCAAATCCAAAATGTTAGGGAAACAGTGAAAATGGTGCTCAGAGTACATCATTCTTTTTATACCATCGTTACAGTCACATGCAGCAAGACACACTCAATCTATTTAATTGTTAAAATGTTTTATTTTATTTACATTTTTATTTTCAGAGATGAATTGATGTCTCAGATGAAAAGGTCATGAACCAGCAATGTGCAAAAATATGAGCCACTTTTGAGATTATTTACATTGTCATTTTTTAATATGGTAATGTGGTATTTATTCTTGTCGTATCGGCCTATGGGCCTCTGCAGAGCGCACGATGTAGTTTTAATGGCAATTTGGTAGTGTTCAGCTGTTTTGATTAGGAGCTAGAGAATTTTACATCACCAGAAGTAACTCGTAAATGGTGCTTGCTTTGTTTTTTGGATGGATTTGAGGACGTTTGTGGGACATTGATCTGCGGTTTGAAACTAGCCGATGTGGCATTGTAGGATTTGAAATATTTACTCCTTGTGTTCATACAAGATTTCTCCATTACAAGAAATTCATTTACCTGTAATTTAAAAAGAAAGAGAAAAAAAAAACAGAGTTGCATGTGGAAAAGTAGGACTTTTAGGAAAGTCCACTCCAGTGTAAGAGAGAGGGATTCCGAATAAAAGAAACAGTTGTTTGATGTCATTGCAGCGATAAAAACCAATTAAATACAAAATATAAACTTTGCAAAAACTAGAAACACATATAATCTTAACTTTTAGGGAACTGATTAAAATTAGTCACTCAGTAGCATATTAACTTTGAAAGGAATGCGGACTGCACACATGCACAGAAAATGTTTTTTGATATACACAAAGAAATATATATAAAATAATATATCCATATATCTATATTTAATTAGAATGCTTTGCAATTGCTAATGGGAATTTATAACCTACTATTGGGGATTACAGTTCTATTATGGATGCACTTATAGCAACTGAGACTTCAGACGTATGCCTGCAACTTGGGAAATAAAGAGGCCTTGTGGGTCTTTTGATTTATTTTATCTTATTTTTATTGCTGTTGAGAATGGGAAAATAATGAAATGATACCTGTACACAAGTCTGTGGTTCAGAACTGATCTGACCTAAGATATATGTATAGACAACTCACCCTGTACACCAGCTAAAAAAGTGAATATTTACAGGATTAATAAAGAAATGATTACTCAAAAATTGCTTGGTATTGTTATTCTTTGTTTCACTTAAATATCAATTCTTATTGTTTAACAGTTCGTTCATTTCACTTATCTTCTCCTTGTTGGGGTTGTTTTGTCAGCAGGTTACGAAACTCAATCCAGACCAGGCTCCAGCTGTGTAACAACCTAATCATGTTGTTCACCTTTATATGATTCTTTAATATCATCCTCTAATGTTATAATTACATACTGGAGTTCATGGGGTAGGCTTTATGTCTGAATGTGTTTATTCTGTAAAAATCACTTTGTAAATTATACTACTGTATGTCAACCATAGTAATTTCACAAATTACTTTCAACATGGAACCAGTTTGAAATGCATGCACAAAATTACTAAATACTGATGTAAATGCAATAAGTAAAATGGACCAAGCAAGCATGACCATCTATCGAGTTTCTATTGAGAACGTCAAGTGTTCTCTCTCTAAATATTGGGCTAGTTTTTATCATTTTGGGATGGAAAATGTTTCTAGTGCGGGAATGAATAAATAATTGGAGGCCAGGTATTAAGAATGACATTCTCACAACCAGATTCTGGATCACAAGAGAATTGTTTTGTGGTCTCAAAACGTTATAATGCAGGGTAAAATTATATTTTTAAAAATCTAAGTTTTACTTCAGATGCTCCATAATAGTGTAAAAGATCATGTATTTTTCAATGTGAAGGTTACAAATTGAGAGTTCTTCTAATCAGTTCTTTATCATTAGATTCATGTTTTTACATAAGCATTTCCAGATATAGATTTAGATTCAAACCTAATGAGCACAGCAGAGGTGACACTGGCAATGAAAAGCTCTCTGAGACAATATGAGGAAAACACTTTAAAGGAAACAAGACTTTTGCAAAAACAAAAGTCTCTGCTAGGTGACACCAGACAGTGTGGTTATGAGACTCTTCCAAACTAATCACTATAGAATCAGACCTCAATTCAAGATGTTTTCAGGGTGTTGAACAGATCTTGAATATGGACATCATGGGTGAATGAAATCAGATTGTCTGAAAGAATTTGCAATTTCATTAAGTTAAACTGATAAAGTGCCCCTAGTCTCACATAAAGACTATCACTGCACAAAGTAGCTCCTGTTTGTCACTTTCTGTAACAATCTTCCTTCAGACCACCCAACTGAAATAGTAACTACTTTCTACGATGTGATAATTTGCACACCTCAAGATACCACCCACTCTTCAAATGCTCCTAACACCCATCCTCCAATCCCACCCCAAATTAACAAACATCCCCACCTCTATTGTCTCAAGCCTCTGAGTCAGTTTGTCAGGATTTGCACTTGGCCCTGCAATCCTAAACACTGAAACTGTGCAAATGGGACCAACAACTTTCCAAAAGCTTCAGCAGCAGAGTAAGCCTTAAACAATGAAATGGTAGACTTGACACTCTTAACTACATAAATGTAAAATAATAATAATAATAATAATAATAATAATAATTGTACAGACATGTGCTGTGGAATTTAAACAGCTGAACTGTGAGTTCTTCTGTGATGTCTGTTGAAAGTTGTTTGTAAAATCTTTCAGAGTACAGGGTTGACTGGAGTTGTTGGAGTTAAACAGGGCTACAGCTGACTGCATCTGAAGGGCCAATCAACATGTGATAATCATGCATTCTTGACAGATTTATAGCCAGAGTCTAGCATAGCAAGCACTCTTGTCTTGTTGATTCCAAAATTTCAACATCTGATTTTTACCCCAGTTGTTTAAGGTACATCTATGATGTAGGTTTCATCTCAAAATACATTAATCTCAAATGTTTACATTTAATATTTTTCCTATTGCAGTAAAGTTGTTCTATCCTTCGATTCCATCCTATTGCTCTTTATTACGCAGTCGTAGAAGTGTTTCACATCATATCATACTGTATGGTTGTTTATGTGACAAATAAAATTTTAATTTGAGTTTAATGGAAGGAGAATGTTGCTGTATGAAATAATTACGTTTTTTTTTTTTTTGTAAAAACACTGTTACGGTATATTATACAAAGATACAGGAAAAGTCAAGAAATCCTTTGTGTATTTGGGATGTTGATTGATCTTTATGCTCCATATGTCTTAAATGCAGTCTGAGACAGATGTTTTTGGTCAAACTTGTCTGTTGGACTGATAAAGTGGCTGTAACTGCTGTCTGGGAGGGGCAGTGGTCTCCCAGACGTTGTGTATCTGCTCCAGTTTGGCACCTGCTTTCGGCAGGCTTTTCCACCCTGTCACTGTTGGAACCTCTTCTCTCTGTAATGTGATTTCTAAAGGCCACTCACAGGTCAGCATCAGATGGGACACATAAAGCCATTTCAATCATTTATTTCAGTAATGCAAGTGAGACCTGTAGCTCATAGAGGAAAGTGGGGAATCAACCATTCAATAAATAAAAAATTCTTACTCACAGCTCCATATATTTTAAATTGACTCCAAAAATGCCTAAACTTAAATGTAAATATATCTTAAAACACACTGTCCAGTGCTCTAGAGAGTAACAGTTGACAAGACAGGTAATTGCAAAGTTGCCAGATTGCCAAAACTCGCTGTGAATCATGATGAACCGTACTTACGGCCACCGTGCGAAACCGCGTAGGTGAGTTAGGGTATACCCCTATCTCACCTATGCGGTTTGACTAGCGGTGAGATGCGGTCTTAGGCACCGTACGCCCCCGCGATTGCCCGCCAACGTTACGCAAAGTTCTGTAAGGTCCGCAAGTTTCCGCGAGGGCCGCCAAAATAATTTAACGTGTCCATTTTCTGCAATGTAAAAGTACTCTAACTAGTTACTTTTATCAGAAAGTAACACTGTAATGTAACTGATTACTTTTTAAAAACAGTAATTTTGTAATGTAAGTAGTTACTTTAAAAAGTAACGTCCCCCAACACTGATGCTCAGTCAGGATACAGCACCTCTGGTGCAGATAGGGTTGAAGGCCTTGCTCAAGGGCTCAGCAGTGGCAGTTCAACCAATCATTGACCATGAGCCTTAATCATTTGAGGTACCACTGAGATCATAATTTATAGCAAATAATAGGAAGTACATTTCCCAAAATGACAAAATGTGTCCATGATGTGCGGAACAACAATATGGAGATTAAATTATGAAAAAATTATGGAATGTATACTGGAAATTAGTTCTGAAGAGAATGAATTAATTTCACTCATCTCTTCTGCAAATTCATCAACCTGTATATTAGATCCTATACCGACACTTTTGAAAATATCCAACAACCCCTGTTGAAAATATTTAATTCTTCACTTAGCATTGGGTATGTTCCAAAATATTTTAAATTAGCAGTTATTAAACCGATAATTAAGAAGTCTGACCTCGACCGCTGTCAGCTGTCCAATTACAGGCTGATATCAAACCTCCCCTTTATCTCCAAGATTCTGGAAAAGATAGTAGCGGAGCAGCTATGCACATATCTAAATAGAAATAGCATACATGAACTGTATCAGTCAGGATTTAGGCCACAGAGACAGCACTAGTTAAAGTAGTAGTTAAAGTAGACCTCCTATTGGCCTCTGATCAAGGTTGTGTAGCTGTGGCCTACACAATAGTCCAACCTAAAGGTATGTACTGTATGCTATGGTATGCTTGTATTACTCGATCTCAGTGCATTTTTTGACACCATTGATCATAGACACCATTCTAATCTTCTTCACAGATTAGAAAGTATAGTAGGAATTAAGAGAACAGCCCTCTCCTGGCTCAGATCCTATTAGTATGTAGATTTAAATGGTGATTATTCTGCATGTTCTCTAGTGGAGTTTGGTGTTCCACAGGGTTCAGTTTTAGGCCCACTGCTTTTTTCCCTTCACATGCGTCCTTTGGGCAACATAATCCGTAAGCATGGTATTAGTTTTTATTGTTATGCTGACAACACACAGTTATATGTCTCAGCAAAACCAGATGAGAAAAAACAGCTTGCTAAAGTTGAGCAATGCGTAAAGGATATAAGAGACTGGATGCTAATTAACTTCCTTCTGTTTAATCCTGATAAGACAGAAGTTCTAGTCATAGGACTGCATGCAGCTAGAAACAAGATTTTAGATCACACTGTAACGTTAGACGGCCTTTCTGTTCTATCCAGTGCAACAGTAAGAGACCTCGGTGTGATTATAGATTCTAGTCTTTCATTTGAAGCTCATATAGAAAATGTCACCAGGATAGCATTCTTTTACCTCAGAAGTATTGCCAAGTTAAGGAATATATTGTCACTAAACAATGCAGAAAAAACTGCTAATGTCTTATGATCCACCACGGTTGCTGTTATACAGTAGTTAGTCCTGCCAGAGTCCCTAAATATACATTCACCTCATACAGTACATTATGTGACTGTGACCATACCTAACTGTTCTCTTCTGCTCTCCCCTCTCCTGTTCTGTCTCCCCCTCTCTCTGTTGAGCTACACATGTCATTCCTGAGCTGCCATTGATCCAGACTCCCTCTGCCATCTGGACCTGTCTGACCCATCCTGGCTGGAGATCTCGTCACATAGATGTCCCGTGTGTCTCTTTGGGATGCGGCCGGTGTCTGGGGACGGTTTCATTCCACCATGAAGACGGTTCTGGCCTCAATTGATGTTGACAGCTATTTCTCTGAGGATTTGACTTGGGTGCAGTTGCTCGATAGTTCAGGACTACAAGGTTTCTTCCCAGTACCATCTCAGGGAGTTTTTCCTTACCACTGTCACAGTCGTCCTCGGCTTGCTCATCAGGGACGGCCTTATCATTTTGATTCATACACATTCACATTTCATACAAACTTAAATAATTCTTTTGATTGTGTTAAGCTGCTTTGCGACATTGACAACTGTTCAAAGCGCTATACAAATAAAATTTTATTATATTGACCAAAAACTTATCTAAACACAAGGTCTTTTGTGTGGCTTTTGAAATGTAGTTGTAGCCTGG
>JAOTQY010000026.1:13006884-13018763 GCA_026413445.1 Dolichallabes microphthalmus | reverse complement strand
TCCTTCCGCTTAACCCCCCCCCCCCCCCCCCACCACAATTTTTGCCTGATTTTCTCCCAGTCACTAGGGGCTCCCACATTAATCTCATACCGCCACTCAGTCGGGAGGGCCGTAGACCACCCACGTGTTTCCTCTGACTCACGTGACGTCACCGACTATTTTTTTCGTATTGCTCGCTCATGCACCGTTGGGGGCGGCGTAACACGCTCGGAGGAACAGCGCTATCCGCTCCTTCTGCTTACACGAGCTCACAGACGCCCTTGATTGGCTTGTAGAGCCGACGTTAATGTGGGAGCGCGAGGTACCTCTCATCCCTCCCCCCTGAGAGAGCTCGGCCAATCAGCTCTCTCTATGCCTCCGGCTGTGAGACGCAACAGCATCACCCGGGGTTCGAACCAGCGATCTCCGGATGATAGGGCGAGCACTTTGCCACTGCGCCACTCGGAGGCCATTTCTATAATTTTAAACTCCACTTTTATATTAAACTTGTCACCAGTTAATACCCTCACATACCAGAGTTGGTTTACTGTTTACAATTCCAGCTTTGTCTTCCGTTTTATTTTATCTTTTTACTATAGAGGAATGATGTTGTTCAGGGTGTATGTTCCTTGATTTAACACTTTTCTCAGTCATAACTTGGTGATGAAGCACATCCCTGGTGCAGACCCCGAGCTCGTCCTCCTGAGCCACTACTACGAGGAGCTGGATGTAAGTACAGAATAAGATCACACCACCACGCCGCTGTTCTCTGTGCTGTTCGACTCACTCATTTGCTCTAGCAGCAGGTCAGACAGTGGTTCAAATGAAAAGAACATGTTTATATAAATGTTTAAATGCCTCATTGTTTTGTAGCTACAGCTAAATCACAGTGTGCTATTTAATTGATTATGCAATTTCATCATCCTTCGGTTGATCAAGTCAGTGAATTGCATCAATGGATAGATTTTTGGAAACAAGTTTAGTATCAGTTCACAAATTTTTTATTGTCTAGATAAACTTTTAAATGTTAAATACTTTAAAATGTAATAATTCCTTGAAAATCTATTACAGTAAAAAAAAAATAGTGATTGGAATCTTCCTTAAAATCCTCTGCTTATGAGTTTATGGCTGGTTTGTTCAATACCGCCACTACTGGACTTGATACAGACGGCAGGAAAAAAGATGACCTCACTGTATCAGGCATGTGGTACAGACATTACTGTTACTGAGTAGAAAACCTCAATGGCCTAAAATCGAGTGAAAACAAATCGATGTCTGTATTATTCACAGCTCTAATTCACAGGGACTTGTAGTGTAAATGCTGCATAAACAAAATATAAGGCCAATAAACAGATAACCAAAGAAATACAGATATCCCTTGATATAATCGATCTCCGGACAAGACTGGTCATTTGGACTAACTGGTTATTATTGTACAGTATATGAATAAGTTACTGTAACGTTATCACCCATAGAGCACACTGAGAACAAGATCCAACCCAGTCTGAACTTTTACGCAGCAGTTACTCAGCATTCCACTTTTCCTGATCCTTCAGGTTCTTCAGCCTTTTCAGATTTTTCCTGTTTTGAAAAAGAAATTACACCAGATCAGATGTTTTCCACAGAAACGCCTGGAGTCTACATCCAGGCTGGCTTAACTAACTAACAGGCTTTTTTAAAAAAGTTAACAGAAATCAAGGGAAATTGGAGAGGAGAAAAGGACATGATCATTGTTGAATATCTGAATGGAGAAAGAAATTCTCTTAGCCATGTTCAGCACACAATGTGGTGGCCTGTTCATGTGTGAAAATGATTCCTCATCCTCCTCCCATAAACACTCTCTCACAATTTGAGTGCTGAAATTTGTCTGGGCCATTCAGGAAAATTAGGTCATCGGCTGACTTCATTTTATTACACAACATCTAGACCTGAGCACCTGAAGCAACCCCAGATCATAACGCCAGATCATAACATTGCCTCAGAGGCTTGTACAGTGGCCTCATCTGAACTTATCAGACCACATGACCATTTCCCATTGCTCCAACTCCAACCTTATGCTCCCTAACAATAATTTGACCCTTCTGAAATGGTGACTTTATTTTGGCTAGGTAGTGTCTGTGGAGAGTAGACGGGTCATGCCTGCATTTGTGAAATGACCCGATAGCTTTGCCAAGCAACATGCATTAGAGGTTTAATGAGCGTGGTGTGATGAAGTGTCATTTTTGCTGATGTTGGAGCTCTGTTTCTGTTAATACTTATTTAATATAAAAAAGAAGAGTATTTATTTATACAAATATACAGAACCTGCATTACAAGTTGTTTACAACATATACACACACACACACACATGTTCATTTAAACCAAATTGTGCATTGTAGTATATTGTAAATTTTCTTCAAATTTTGTTAAGATCTGAGAGTAGAGATTAATCACGTTGTGAACAGAGTGCTATAATTACACTTACATATATTTTCTCCTGAGCTGAATATATCACATTCTGCCAGGAATTTCCTAGTACTACGAGGGATATTTTCAGAATAATCTGTAGATTTTGATGATCTTTACAGGTGCTATTCTTGTCCTTTATCCTGAATTCAGCCTCTTGCTCCTCCTTTGCAGCGCATCCCGCTGTCGCACATGACCCGTAGTGAAATTAACAGTCTTCTGGCAGAGTTGGGCTTCTATAAAAAAGCACAAGCCGAAGACGAAGTGCCGGAGGAGTTTCGCTTCTCACCAGCTAAAGACAGCCCCTTTAAAGAGCACCACACTGGAAAAGCACCCACAAAGAGTGATGCCCCAGAGGAGCCGCAGCCTGAGAAAGAGTCGGCGCATAAAGATTTATAGTCTTTGTCCAGTATGTAAAAGATTAATTGGCATCATTAATTAAATTAAATTCCCCCAGTCTTGGGTGCGCACACCTGTCTGTGCTCTGCTGGTGTACGGCTGATATTAACGAGCTGTTATGGACACCATTTTCTGCCCAAATGAGAACTGAATGATGCCCCAAACTGTAAAATCATCCGATTGGTTTAGGGCTGATTATCTGCGTTCTTATTGGTGGAAACTGGTCTTCATAAAGTGCTGGATAATAACATCACAGAAATAAAATGAATAAATATTTTTTTGACCAGAACACTTGTATTGTGCTATTTCAGTAGTCAGTAAGTAAACGAGTGGTTTCTTGAAAGGTTTTAATATCATACTTCATGTTAATTTGCAGTGAACAGAAATGCTGAGTGAACAATATTCCTCTGTGCAAATATGTAAAACCGCATCAAGGGCAAAATGATCATAGACTATGAACTATTTTTCTACACATATACAGCGTGTTCGAGTTAATTACTTGTGTAATATCTACACACGAGTCTGCCACTATTCTCCTTAAAAAGCTCATCAGTAATAACACTATTTAATAAGAAGATGCTGCTTCAGATCTCCACTGTGGGTCTCGAAAACAAGGCACAAGAGAAGCAAGGGGGGGGGAGGGGTAAAAAATTTCCCCCCCTTAAGTTTGGATAAAATTCACACCACAAGATTCTCTCCTGCATGTTAGTGCACAATCTATAGCATGGTGTTCGTGTCGGGAAAATTACTACAAAAACCAGAGAAATAAACATTACAGTATTTCAAACAGTTTGTATGTTAATGCTGTTTAATACTAACAGAACATCTTATTGGCACATTAAATGAATCAGCTATATAAAAAATTAATACAGCGTTAACGCTGCCCTGTAAATCTGTGATACCTTTAAATAAAATTATCTGCAGCCAATAGTTACAAACTTGCTCAAATATATATATAAATATATATAAAACAGATTTGCACTCTCCTGATAAGCATAATTCATAAATAAAAATAGTGTTGGACCCAGGATGTGCATGGCTGAAACATTTCCTGTTCTTTCTCAATAACCAGAATGACAGGATCGATGAGCAGTTTGTCCTTTTTTGCAAATGATCTCCTCTAAAGCATACTTTATGAAACATAGTAAAGAGAATACAATAAACTAAAATCGATAAAATAAAGCATGAATTACAGGAAGACGTTGCTGCAGTGTGTTGCGTTGTGTGATGTGTTGCTTTGCGTGTGCCCCGCGCTGAAACGGTTCCTCTCCTACTATGGAGTGGAAGCCAGTCCTCGGATTAATCAACATTTTACTGGAGAGTCTGCTTTAAATCAGCAGGACAAGAACATGGGTTTTAAACTATCAGACAAGGCATGGTTTGTAAATAAAAAAAAAAGAAAAGAAAAAAAAGTGTTTCATCATGGGGAGGTGCTGTTAAAACACACAGCCATGAGAAATCCTGTCTTCAACTTCAGTCACTTGTGGACTAGGACTAATTGGGTTAAATTAAAAAAAGAAAAGAAAAAGAACCGAAGTGAAGCATGCCGATCGGAACAGCTACAGTACCACTGAATATTGTTTCAAACCTTTAAAAAAATTATAGAAACTCACAGAGAAATAAACATAATAGTAAAAGTGTCTTTTCTGGGATTCCAAATAATGCTTTTTTTTTTTCATTGCTATTTGTTCATTGCTATTTTTTTAAACAAAATGTGCTTTAAAAATCTTTTTTTAATAATCTACAGCATTATAGTAATAATCCACATGCTGTGATCCGGCGCAATGTTAGGTTGGTTGTAGGTGGGACACGATGAGAAAAAAGGCAAATAAAAGCAGTTTCTAAAAAAAAAAAAAAAAAAACCTCAGGTGTTCTTGGATGCCAGGGTGTACACATCGAGCGCTCAGAGGTCCGAGTGTGCTCGGCATGTCATCTCGTATCTGCGTAGGTGATTGACCAGCGACTGCACGTAGGTGAAGACGCACTTGGGGTCAGGCTTCTTGCCCATTATCATCATGTCCTCCACTTCCAACAGGGGCATACAATTAGCAAAGGCCCTGATGGACAGAGATGAGAGAAAGAAATAATCAGATAATGAAACACATACACATACATTACAAATATCAGTGCCTGTTTATTACAGCAGCATTAAATATGGGCAGATGTAAAAATATTTACAGGTACATCATAACTGAGCTGGCTTCAGTGTAACCACGCAACAGGAAATTAACTACATACACAGCACCTCGTCTCCATACACAACTAACACATGGTTGACTTGGTAACACTGACGGGAAGCAGACGCAGATTCGTTCCATCCTTTAATGACCTCAAAAAAGCGAATTTCATTAGGCATGGAAAAAAACGGGCCAAGCCTTAGATATTTCTCCAGCTAACAAATGAACATGTTTTTTTAAAAATAGTGTTTGGTTTCTAAAACAGTAGCTAAAGCAGATAAAGGCGTACAGAGATCTTTGATTCAGGAGCGCTCTCTGTGTCACGCAGCCCAAACCAAGACCATGTTTGGACTTGGGTCTTGGAGCGGTACTCGCTTTCACAAACACAGAGTGATGGTGAACGTGGCCAGACCCTTGATATGACGTTATGTTGTTCGGCAAAACTGACAAACAAAGCTTTTATAAAGATCACTGCGGTGGCCTGGACAAGCTGAACGCGTACACAATGCAGCCCTGATTAACAGCGCACTGCCTTTTTCAGTTTCCTATTTCTGGTTTCACTGGAGCCCCGTTTCATCAACGAGTCCAGATATAACAGGAGCAGGAAAGCATTTTGGATGCTCATGTGTCATGTTTTTAGTTAGGGAGCATTTTCCAAACCCTTAGGATCAGATTAAAACTAGGGGTTTAAGTCGTGCTCAGATCACTACAGAGTGAGAAAATAATGACACCTGATGCAGAGAAAAGGTGAGCAAAATGGTCACCTTTGAATCCTATAAATTCACTGTGAAATGTTAATGTGATAAGTTTATTATACATATAATAAAACTTTACAGTTTTATTATATGTATAAACTGTAAAGTTGGCGTGTCTGTACATTGAACATATTTGCGAAAAAATTATTTGGGGAAACGCAAGATGATTAATAGAACACATCAAGATGGTTTTTGGAATGTCTGTCTGTGCATCACCTAAACACTACTGAGATCGTTACAGGTGTATTTGGTCGAGCTAATATATAAAAACGCCCATATATCATAATAAAATAAACAAATAAATAAATAAACACTTTAAATGAGTGTGCAATTAAATTGCATGGGAACAGAGTCACTGGAACATCTACCTAATAAATAAATAAATAAATTCTCATCTGCCTCACCACTGGTCAGGTCTTTTCTGAAAAGCAGTGTTGCACCTCTCACCATTTTATTTTATTTTTTTCGGGGGATCGTTTTGGACCTTAGAGGGAGTTTTTGGTTTTGACCAAGCCTTTCTGCACCAGCCCTCTGTAGAACTCCTGCAGGTACGTATACACACACTTCCAGTCGGGCTCCCTCAGCCGCACCATGTCGTCCACGTCCAAAAGCTGGGGACAGTCCGCAAGCTTCCTACTCGCACATGAAGTATGTAGGGAGAGAAAGAACGACAGAATGACAGACAGACAGGAGAGAGAGAGAGAGAGAGGAGGAGGTAGATGGGAGCCGTGAGCAGCCAACATTCAGGGTGACAGGAGACAGTCAGGAAGAACACACACAAAAACAGAACAAACATTACATCTGTGTTGACTTACATTTTGATGTGCTTTCATGCTTTATGATCATATTCTCACACATACAAACACAACACCAAGAAAAGTCAAATGGAGCGTCAGGTTACATCCATTTAACTTTATTGGTTATTTGAGCTGTGGATCTTTCAGGACTAACGTGACTTTTACACTCGTGTTGTACCTCATAGTGCAAAAACATAAACGAGAATCACAAAGTGTTCGGGAAGCAAAATGCAAAGTGAGAAGAAAACCATCTAAAACTCAACTCAGCCCATGTTCACATCTACAGGCAATGGAGTAACAGTGCACATGCAGTGTTATGACTGAATATTAAAGGCTGGTTAAGTGCAGTGACAGAAAAGAGAGCAGAAGGAACAAGAGACTCTATTAAAGGAGCAGAAAGCTTGAGGAGGATCTGATGACCCATTCAGTCAACCAAGAGATTCACTAAACAACGGCAAGTAATGCTTATCTTGCGTTATTCATTAGAGTCCAGCTGGATGGGTCTGGTTTAGTAAAGAGTCGAGCTGGAGAACTTGTTACCGCTCTGCGGAGGACAGGGGGCAGGGAGACACGGAAACAAATCAGCAGAAATGAATTATTGGCCATTCATTCCAGCGAACACCAAATGCCAAGTCCCTGCGGCATGAGCAAACGTGTGTGAGGAGTTATGATGGAGCGGAGGGAAGTACTCATTCAGTCTTTATATAAACACATCAGTAGGTCACTGCAACGGCTGGATAGTTTCAGGAGCATTAGGATATTATAGGTTAGTGCCATCAGGAAATGTCTCCCTCTCCAGAGTATCACTGGAACAAACTCTGATCAGGGAGAAGCAGACGACTAGTGAGTGGCAGGAAATATGGCTGCAATTTTATCACTTTCATATTAGAAGTCCAGGAAAACCCTCTGCATGTCACGGTGACGAAATTCTGTACAGGTATTCTCTATACGCAAACAACCTGACAATGTCGTACTTACTTTTTTCAACCTTGCCTCGAATATCTTACTACAACAGTTTTAATAGCTAAAAAACACAGATTTATAAGACGGCATTTGCATGCGACGTTGTGTTGTGTTTAACCCCACCACGTGCCGCACCACACACATCAGCTAAGGAGAAATTTGGCTTTACACATCATGTAATATCCTACAGTCAGCTACAGTAGCTCTACACACAATATACAGTACATATGACAGGATAGTGAAATTCTTTTCTTCGCAAATCCCAGTTTCTTAGAAAGGTGTGATCAGAGCACACTGCAGGAGTAGACGGGGTTTAGGGCCTTGCTCAAAGACATAGCTTGGTGGGCTTGAACCCCTGACCTTCTGATCAGTAACCCAAAGCCTTGACCCACTGATCTACTACTACCCAGATCTTTTTTGCTTAGTAAGATATTTTTTTGGATTAACTAATGTATTTATAATTTATCCATCCAAGGAATCATTGATGAGACAATCATCGATTATACTATAGTCCCATGATCCCATAATTCCCTGTGCATTTCAATCCAATAAATAATGAAAAAAATGGTGATCTAATTTGACCATTAAAAATTCCTTAAAAACACACCATGCTTTTCCTTTCACACGAGTTTTTCTTTCTGTGCACCCGGGCATCTGCAGCTTTGCGACAGGGACCATCGTTAAAAGCACAATATAAATAAGACTGAACTGAAGTATATTGAATCTGCTTTGTTGCATAAACACAAAATCAGAGGAACGTGTGCAAGTGTAACGCTGATAACTGCTCATGCTTACATGTAGTTTAAAACGGTAGATGATGTATCTCACACTGACCTGTTGTACGCATGCGTCGTGTACTCCGGGTGTAGTAACAGTAAATGGTGGTGCGATTGACTTCCAGGAAACACGACGAGTGCAAGAAGCGTGTGTACTGTGTGGTTAAACCGAATCAATCATAGACTGGTCTAGTCAAGCAGATGATCGATTATGGAATGTTTACAGATTAAAATCACTGGATCTGGAACCTGATCAAAACTATATACATGATACTCAAAATGTCACCATGTCGAGGGTTTTCCCAGACCTCCACACTCACACCCTTTTAAATTACTGCAGCTTATTCAGTGACCACTATTTACTTTTCTTTTCTTCCCCAGCATTATGCTCATCAGTCCAAAAAACCTGGTATGTGTTTGGTTTTCTCTGCAGAGTACACTGCAAACACACCATGTATATACTCACTCTGCGGTTTGAAAGGCCACCTCGAAGTTCTGTCTGCGATTGCTGGGACTGAGGGTGGAGTAGTCGAAGGCATCTGGGAAGAAGTTATGCACCAGAGCGCAGAAGGCCATCCCGTCACTCCAGCTGGAGGAGAAGTTCTGAATGTCCACGTTCTGACATGACAAAAACGGAAGGGAAAATAATGAAAAGCAAGAGTAAGAAGAGTGGAAAACAAAACAAACATTAGCATTATAGGAGCTACAGTCGTCACTAGACTATCAGTTCTGTCTTTTAAAGGTTATAAAATGCAGCTTGAAATGTTAACGGCTCCACCATATCAACAATTCTCAGTTAATATGTTTGTTATTGTTCATAGATTATGTGGAATGAAGTAGCCGTTTCCATGGATACCAGAACATATTTACATTTACAGAATAAAATTAGTGGATTCCTTCTGACTAAATGCATCATGGGTTTAACAGTGCTGTCGTATGAAGCGGCTTTACCAACAGCAGAAAGAGGTTTAGTGACAAATGTACTTGAGATCCTCACATCATAGTCGCGGGTTTTCGCTCTGCACCAGTCCAGCAGCATCTGTTTAATGGAGTTAGCATTGGGAACACCGAAGCTGGTGGAGCGCTGGACCTTCACCTGGGCCACTGGCGAGCTGCTGAAGAAAAATATATAGGAAAATATAATGAAATGTCGATCTATACAAATGTTATGAAATAACATTATTTACACCTCTGTATTTCTTCATACATTCTTGACATACAGTATTGTGCAAAAGTCTTTTTTAAAAGCCCCTGCTTTATTTCTTCATATTAAGTTCATTAAATGAAGTAGATTTAATGATAGAAATGATTTCCTGTGACAGGCTACAAAGTGGCTAAAACTCAGCAGCAACCTCATTTCCCGTCTCGTCTGTTCAATCTGTTCATGCCTCGGGTTAGATGGACAGAAAATGAGAGGCAAAAAAGTCCTTCAGAAAGCCTGGAGAACTATTCCTCCTGACTTCATTTAAAAAAATACAAGAAAGTCTGGGTCTAATATATTAAGATATTAGCAAGTAATACAAGGTTCAGCTCACCCGACTCCATCCTTATCGAGTTTCTCCATCATGGCCTTCCGAGCCTGTGAGGCAGAGCTTTTAGGCATCGTCTGCGCCCTCATGATCTCCTTTTTACGCTCGGCTTGTCTGCGCTCCAGCGCCGCTAAACTGCCTCCGCTGCGCAAGGTGTCGTCTTCACGATCAAACACACTGGGAGAAAAATATCACTCGCTATTAGTCAATCCGACTGAAAGACAGATATACAGTAAGCGTTTCGAAGGATTTGCATGAGGTCTTCGCTGACCTTCCGATCTTCTTGCTTGTACTGGAGGAAGATGAGGAGGAGTAGCTGTAGGACTTTGTCTGCATGGTCCCCCCTGAAACAAAACATAAAGACAGTTCAGATTGTCAGACTGTTCAATATTCAATTCAGAGTACTAGAAGAAACAATCAACTCACTGTCAGACTTCTGTGTGTAAGTTGTTTCCATGATGCGGGTCATCCTGCTGCCATCATCTACACACAATAGAGTATCCAGAAGTATTACAGACCAAACTAAGCATCTTTTTCTTATACATTAAATAAGATTTTTTTTTTCTTTCTCAAAAAGCATTTAAACATGCCACCATGTCAGTAATTACATACTTTAAACCCGTTCATGTCGAGTGTCCACTGCACAGGATATATGTACAAGTTGTTGCCATGGAAGTGATTTGCAAAGTAACAAAACTGAGATTTGCTGGAGCTACAACTAAAAGCTGCTGATCAGTAAGAAAATCAATGAATACTTTCTGAACAAACAGAACCTAAAATGTTGGTATTAGTAGATAAATCATTTTGATGTATCCAACACCTCTACAAAAATTGCTCACAAACAGCAGAAAACTCCGAAGGAATTCATGGCCGAGTGTGATGAGGACATCCTCCTCCACAGCCCAGAACTAATCCTGCGTACGGGCTCGTGTAGAAAAGCATCCTAATTGTAATACTGTACAAAAAAAAAAAATAGCAATAATTATGCTGATGAAATCCTGCACCTGACTGCGCGAAGCGGTTGGTCTTGGTAATCTCGCTCACGGTGGAGCCGTCAGCCGACTTCTCAACCTTCTTCACCACCACCTCGCCTGCGCCCGGCTGATTCTTCTGCGCTCGGTCATCTCTCTGCTGCCTCAGTTCCTGCAGACGCAGATCTCTCTCCTTTTCCCTTTGGTCTGAGAGGAAGAACCGGAGTGAAGAGAGAAGGGGGGGGGGAAGAGAGAGAGAGAGGAAGAGTACAATCGATGGAGTGAATAACGTGTGATTTATGGGTCAAAGTCATGGACTTTATGTAGGGTCACTTAATTGAAAGACACATCAGCTCAAAAACATCCACACAGTATCAAAGTGCATGAACATGTCGGTTAGTGACAACAGTTTCTACAATGAGGTTTTCTGGCTGAAACCACTCCTTATATTTAAAGACTGGAGAAAATGACAAAGTTGACAAAATAATGAATCATTACATGTCTGAAAATAAATTGGAGAAATTTTAAATAAACAAATGTATTAACAGTGGGGACAGGAATGACCAGGAGCCACTCGATACAATATTCTCACTATTACCGCGATACCAATTTGTATCTGTTAGTCTGTTTATGATTTTATAAATATTCCAAGTCTATATATTTCTTTTAAATTTCATTACAATTCTAAAAAACTTGGCAAATAACACACACGATGCTGTACTGCCAAAGTGTGAATAGTTTAGTGTGTCCCCCCTGTAGGACTCCAGAGGAACTGCAACATATTACCACCTACATATGAATAAATATGTAGCATCAAACCTGCGCATTATACGGATACGATGCTCATGGTTTTGTTCTTACATAAATGAATACGTGTTAGTGGTGTAAGAGGAATTAAACAATTTGGGATATGATGTCACAAGAAAAATGCATTGATCACATTCCTGTAACAGCGCATCCACGGGGGTCTTATTTCATACTCATAAGTAACCAAATAGCTGTAATAGCAACAATTTTGTCAGCATGTGGAAGCAGAAGGCCCCCCCCCCCCCCCACACACACACACACACACACTGTGTTAAGTTAAA
>JAOTQY010000026.1:12989104-12999459 GCA_026413445.1 Dolichallabes microphthalmus | reverse complement strand
CATCATGCTACAGCTGAGCACACATTGAAGAAAGCACTAACTGCCCTCTTGAGCACACAACTGGTGCTGCTCTGACTGACTGAGGAGAAAGTAACACAATCCTTCTCTATCAGACACCAGGCCATTCACACCGTCCCTGACATCCAGCATCACTGTTTATAGTCTATAGAATTCTACAAGAGGAGCAGATTTTTCCAGTGCTGGGAGCATTGGATCATCGTTGATGAAGTGATGATATTTTGGATTTAAAAAAAAAAAAAAAAAAAAAAAAAAAAAACCACACACATACACCAACTAGTTATATGAACCTGCCAGCATGCTCTCTTTCAGGGACAAGTCATCATTTCAATAGCCTCCAGTGCAGTCAAGTGTAGCTTATCATGTGTCTCCCTGGCAAACTCAAAAATGTAATATACTTTATTCCACAATAGATTTTATTCTGTGCCATAGCCAAAATTGGTTGGCATTTCCCATGAAAGCGGCATTATTTACAATAAATAAATAAATAATAATTAGATCTAATTAGCATGTAACTTTTATATTACCGGGTCAAGAAATACATGCATCTAAAATGTTTTAGACACTTATGTGGTGGAATGAACTTCCTCTAGATGTCTGTACAGATGTCTAGATGTCTCCTTGGCAATATTTAAGTGAAGACTACAATAATTCTAGAATATATTTACACTTATTACACATAAAAGGAAATATTTGAAGCCTTTTTTATTTTTATTCTGATGACAACAGCTTATAGATAATACAAATAAATAAAAAAAATTCTCAACAAATATCTCAAAATATTAGAATATTTAAATATACGTTATTAAATTACTATTCATACAGTATAAATGCCATGTAACTACAGTATAAATACAATATAAATACTGTGTATACCATGTAACTTATGGAGAGTAAGCCATAACTGATCATTGCTGAAAGGGCCGGACTGGAAAGGGAAAGTGTGGCAGGAAAAGCAAATCTAATCGTATTCAAGGACTTCACAAGGAGTGAAGTGAGGCTGGAGTCAGTGCATCAGGAGCCACCACAGACAGATGTCTTGCAGTTTAGTGAAAAAAGTTAGAATAATGTATAAATGTAAACTTCTTTTGGGCAGTGAATACGAGATTCACTACAGAATCTATAGTCAAATTAATTAAGATCTGTGCCATGCATGGAGTGTGTTGCATATTTATCATAGTCATGCAATGTTGCATATTTGACTTGCTTACACTAACATTAAACCATTTCTATCAAAATCAAACTGTAAATGTACATAACATACACTGATAACATTCTCCACCTGTTTTAATTTTGTCAGCTCATTTCCTGACTCCTCTTCTTTTAAGTGTTTCTGCATGATTAGAATTTTTTTCTAGTCCTGGATGATATTAGCTGCATTTCCATCAGTAAAGCCAGATGTATCGCAGTCAGTGCTCAGAATGATCAGAGGCATCATGGCTGCACAGATAACTTTCTGAATGTATACTAAATGTATACCGTCATGCTGTTACTGCAAACTTTGTCTTTGAAAGACGAACGTGTGTAACATTCATAACAATAGGTGTACTGTAACTATTCCATAAGATCAGCACCCTAAGATCACTAAGATAGAAACCATCACTTTTATATAAAATTCACTTTTTAAACTTTTAGAAAATCAGATGGGTGTCCAGTGTTGATTTGCAAAAAAAGAAGTGAAAATGAAACATTATCCTACTTTTTGTCCTTTTTCCATAGCTAAAGCAGTTTGCGGTGAGTAAATGAGAATTAAAACATCAACTGCAAGTGGTGCCATCAAGTGGTAGTCTAAGGCGCTCTCTCTGTGAAATTTGGCCTCACTTATTAACATAACGATCCTGCCTGTTTAGGGTTGGTAAGAAACCTGGCTCAAAAGATTAAAAAGTCAGGAGGAACGTTTTCTCTAGATTTGAATTAATATATTTCAGCAAACTTATTATTATTTTTTTATTGTGCCATATGACTATGATGACTACAGTGTGACTTCTGTAATGCAGAATGACCAACAGGAAATGACAGTAAAGTATAAATTTAAATATCTGAAAATGTTTGCTTTCAAATCTTCAGCCACAAAGCACACTATCTCGCAGGGAAGACGAAGTTTCCGGAAGGTGGGACGGTGAAGGAGATCTTGTAACAGATTTGGCCAAAAGAACGTTTCCTAATTTCTTAAATCTAGATGCTCCCCCCTTCGCTTTTCCTTTAATGACAGGAACCATATTCAAAATGTATTTTGAATTTTAGTCAGTTAAACAAACTCCTCCGGTTCACCATGAAAAATCTCCAGATCCTAATCTCTGCGTGTTTTTACAAAACACCAGACTTGTAATGTCCATTTTACGGCTTAGTTGTATTTTTAAGCTGTCTGAATAATGCCATTTAAAGGATCGGACTGTTCCCTAATCTGTACCGCACATCAGCGTAGGTTCAAAAAACAAGAAAAGGAAGCGCTTCATGCCTAAGACCACCCAAACAGATCAAGAAACAGTTTCCACTGCATGTGCAGATATGGCAGAATTACGGTCCTGTACACCTTATTCCACAATTATTATTCTTGTTTGGTCATAACATCATAAGCCATAAGAGATCTTTAAGGCATAAATATTTACTACAGTAATAACTTAACTGCTCATTTTTACCTGGGTCTTGAATTCAAGATTGGTAAACTTCACGTCATTGTTCTGGCAGTAGAATGTTTTCCTGGTTCTTTGTCCGCCCTCCCTCTCGCACATTTTCCGACGTTAATCCCGTATTTGTCCAGAGCCCCCGCCGTTAACCTGATAATTAACGCTTATCCCTAAACAAGATTACAGTACTAGCCTACAGGGCTCGGAAGAGGGGAAAAAAGGAATGAGAGAGAAAAGCAGTACCAAAGGGTGTGTGTGCAAACTTAAAAAAAAACAAAAAAAAAAAAACTGATGGGGCAAATGCAAAGCCTCAGATTGTGAGTCAAATGTAAATGAATTGGCTCGGCTTTGCACTCGCCTGCCGTGGATCGAAAAGTAAGTTTCGAGACGGGTGTTCTATAGAAATCATATACTTTAACTGCAGTAAAGGTACCTTGAGGCAGGATCCTGTCGACAGGCTGGAGCTGGTCAGCTTGAATGGTGTTGCTCTCAGACCAAGTGTTAGCTCTGGGGGGAAAAAAATAATTGTTTTTAAATTTATACATAAACACTCACTGGACACTTAACTGTTCACCTGCTTTTAATACGATATTACCACCAGCCAATCATGAGGCAGCAGTGCACGGCATACAGTATAAATAATGCAGGTATTTCAACATGTCAAGAGTTTTATTTGATGTTTTACACCAAATATCAGAATTGGAGGAATAATTAGATCACAGTGACTGAGTGACTTTGGGAAATGGTGGTTAGTGCCAGAGAGGATACAAGCAGATACTGGTGTTCTGAGATGCTTTTCAGCTCACTGTGGTTGTAAAGAGTGACTATCCTTTATTTTTTTGCATAATTACACCATTCTGTTACAACTCTGAAAAATCCCAGAGGTTTCGAGACTCAAACCAGTAACAAGTTCAAACCAGTCACAAGTTGCACCAAGCTGATTCTACTAGTTCTGGTTCTTCTCTTCTTCTTATTATTATTATTAATATTAATGCTCGCCTGCTCACTGTAATCCAAGGAGGGGGTTTTTTTGCCCCCAGAACTGTCGGTGACAAATTATCAGTAATGAACCTCCCCAAAACCTTGCTCTAACTATAGCAACAAGGCACCTACCAGATAAACACTCATTCATTACAACTAGACTAAGGCAAATGTTCATAACATACACATTTGGCCTTTCTATAAAAGTCGCAGTACAAGAGCCTCTCTGTTTAGATAATACGGTAAATGTTTAAATTAAATAGACTTAATGTACATCTATCTGTGTACAGTAAGACCTGTGGATGATGTAAGGTGATGTGGGATAAAGGAAAGAGAGCCATTATTCATTTAAGCAATCCATCACACTGGCACCGCTCAAGAGTCCTGAACCTAGGAGGGATCGGAATACATCAGAATAAGTGGTGCCGGAAATGGGACTGATTTGTTGCTTAGTGTTGATTTGGGTTATTATAAGGTTAGTTAAAGATCGTAATAACATTTTAAAATGTGTATAAGAAGAGCTTCTTTTTTGAATTTGTCAATCTGTTTTTCCCACTGACTGGCGACGTCATGTTACCGTCAAATCCAATTTCCCAGAATGCAATGCAGATGCATATATCCTGAGTTTTGGTAGAGACTAGGATCGACTAGTTAAAGATGATGGTGTTAATGACAGCATTTAAGCTGAACTGTTTGAGCCGAGTATCCAGAAGAGGACGCGAGAGAGATGGACTGACTGAAGGACTGATGCTCCACTGCTTCACTGTCTGAGTAAATATAAAGCAACGACTCAATACCACTGCAGCACGGTCAGCGGGTAGTTAAATTGCATTGTGGACAATGTGGAGAATGTGAAAATAATTGTCATGATAATGAAAGCACTTTTTTTTTTTTTTTAACTTAAGATTAATAAGAGTCTTCTAAAGAAAATGTGTCTATCACCTTAAAAAAATTTCAGGAAAGAAACTAATTTATTAGAAAGTAAAATAGCTAGTACACATCTGTGCACTCTAAAATAAAAAAAGGTTCAGTGAAGGTTTGGTCAAATCCCCATGAAAGGCTTAGCAGGAGTTATTTGGATGTAAGAAAAGCGTGACGATGACGGGTGACAGCGCAGCAGTGGACAGTGATCCCTATGTGCTGCCTTTGCTTCACAAAAACAAAAATTTTATTGTAAAATCAATCTTGAAAGCCTTTAAAAGATCACGTTAACTCTAAAGAGTAAGTCATTCAGAGTGGATTATTCCTTTAAGAGTGATAGAAATTCCCGGTAGCTTACTCCCACTCAACAGCCTTCTCTCGAAAATCAGCACATACTCAGGAGGGCTTTAAGGGCTAAATAAGGATAAGAATTAACTTCAGAAAACAGAAAGTAATCGGAGTGTAAAAGCTGATTTATAAACGTTAACACTAGGGATAAAGTACAGGAGTGTCTGTGGAAAAGACATTTTTGAAATCAAATAGCTAAAGCTGTCAATAACCCCACTACTGCGCCTTATGATATAATGTTTGATGATATTCTGATCTTGGCTCTGGCACTACGTGGTGCCGAATTTTGATTCCGTGTGTCGGCGACCATCACGTCTCCGGAGGAGCTCTTCTGTCCTGCTTTGAGTAAAAGTGCGAGATAAATGACAGAATGGAAACATGGAGTCTTTCAAATATGCCCGGACCGCTTCTGATGCGAGGATGAGCAAAGTGCTTCCAAAAAAGGAAGATAGAGCTGTGGCACAGTGACACACACACACAAATACACACCCTGAGAGAAAGAAAGTGTGTGTGCATGAGACAGAGAGAGCGGAGTGCTAGCTTTCCTGTGATTACAGAGACCATGGCTTATCTGGCTGGCCTTCTCACAGCTGGTAAGCAGTAACCTTTAATTAGCGGATTGTAAAGTAAAGCTTTTAGCGCTGTGTTTCCCCTGCGACTGTTAACACCGAGGACAGCATTCGCTCGCAATGTTTAATCTTTTAGGGTAAATATGTACCTACTTAATCTGCATTGAGTGACAGACCAGTCACAAGTGAATGAGGAAGAAATGGCCAAGTAGGGAATATAAACCATACACTTCACAGCATAGTAATTATCATACAATCTACATTATTCAACTGTAAAGAAATCTTCGTATGACGTGCGGCATGGTTTCCAAAATGGCTGCCAAATACCGTAGCGCACGGTCTTGCACACTAATGCACCTCGGCACCGCATTCCTTTTAACCGATCCACTCTTCTCCGTGACAGACTGTTAAATCCATTTATGCATTAGACATTAAAAAAATATATCTCCATAAAAAGGGGGAAAAGGAAATCTATTCAGTTTGCTAGGAACTATGTCACATCCATGCCAAGTGATGGCAGGACAATCAGATCAGATATCTGAAGCTTTGTGCACATGAAAAAGTAAGCAAACTGCATTCAGAACAAGGAATGTCTGTGAAATAAGGTTTTCTAAGGGATTACGTCCAAGATGAAATATCTAGCGTACTAATTTGTCATACACATTCCTGTGTCATGTGCTGAACATTAATTATAATGCAACAGCCTGTAACGGCAGCACGCACCGCTTTATTTATTCATGATATGATAGATAGCAAACTTATGGATAGCGGAATGCACGTATAAAAACTGACCATAGTCGCCCAAAAAAATCTGACGATGCATTACACACATCTACCCAGCATGCATTCTGCTTACCACCAGGAACTCTATCAGGAGACGATGTGGAATGTGGGCTTTAAACCATTTTCTCTGCACAAGCTATTCAAGCAGCCACTTATTATTATTATTTTTTTTTATTCAATGCATCATTTGGGATAAATGACTTTAGCCTGGACTGTATACACACATTAGTAGAAAAGAAGAATTGCATTCTTTCCCCACAGTGTGTCTGCATCCCGCATAAAAGTTTCCCCAGACGTCCCTGTAGCCTTAAATCTACACGTGTGCATTACATAAACAGAAGAGCACGAACCATCCTGCATACACTCTGTGCATCTTCTAATCTGTAAATATACTCAGTGAGCTCATAAACTCGTACCTGCTCTCTGAGCAGCAGAGCCTGTAAGGATCCGTGGCATGGCTCCGGACAATGACGTGGACGAAGACGATGATGATGAAGTCTGGGTGGCTGAAGTTCTCCCGTCTTTGATCTCGATGGTCAGGAAGGCCTTCATGTTGGACTGAGGATCTCCCTGTGTGTCTGCAGAAGCTGTTCTCCTGGGAGTCTCACCCTCTTCTGAGCTGCAAGAAGCACTCCTGACATCTTCAGTAGAGCTCTCCGGCCCGCCTACCGCTCGCTGTGATTGGTCGAGGTTTACCCCTCTGTCTGGAGAGGTGGACAGTGAGAAGGAAGGATGGGATGAAGACATGTCCTGAGAGTGAGCTGAAGCAGGCAGAGATACACCGACTGTGTTAGCAGAGGTGACGATGCTTCTCGGCATGCTCCTTTTCTCAGCAGTAGGTTCTGTAAATTTGAGCACTCTGTCACGCACTGAACCACCTCGGCTGAATGATGAATAGGACAGCGTTTTGTTTGCAAATGCTAGAAAGAAAAAGAAATGGAAATGGGTGGAAAGTTATTTTCTGTTGCACGCACACTTAAAGGGTTAAGCTATATTTTTAACTTGTATGTTTTCTTAAATACAAGAAATGATGCTGGGCAAATAAACACACACGCAGAAGGACATGAATTATAACCAAAATCCATAGTCCTCTTAAAATCTTCTTCCTAAAACTTTCTTTTAATCGTCATAAGGAAATAAAAGGAAAACAAATGTACATTGCAAACTGGAAATGAACTGGGTCCCTAAGCACATGCATGCTGTGACTGCCCTATTCGGTCATGAGCACGAGTGAGGGATTTGGGATGCAGCCATCAGACAGTGGGGGAGGGCAGGACGTCTTGATACTGTAAAGACAGCAAACACCTTTTTCCCCTCTTGTCCATCTCCTTAATCATAAAACTCGGAGACTAGTGTCCTAGAAGGTTCTAACATTTCCACTGACGGAGCATGCAGCCGGAGGAACCCAATAAAGCAAAAACAACAAGATTAAATATATATTTTTTAAGTAGGGAGAGGGATTTGATCAAAAGCTTTGAATGTTGTACAGAAAATCACTGGGTGCAAACATACCTGCATCATTTCTAACAGGAAACAGTGAAGCGTTCGTGCTGCATGAGTCCTAGAGAAAACACAGTAATCGACGGTTAACTTGATATAAAGTTGCCACAAATATCAATGTGATTAGTCCCTGAAGATGGAACTCTCCTCTATATCTGGACGAGCAATTATCTTCTATCTAAAGGGTATATCATGGTGCAACAATTTTATTCTTTATACAATGAGGTTTAATCTGGAAAACACTGTGAATGCACTGATGAATGCAGATTAATCATACACCTAAGCACTTGCATGCATGCAGGACGTTTGACTTGTGCTTAAGTCATGATTTTCATCCCTCTCCCTCTCTCTCCCCTAAAAAGTCCTTTAATGTCACCTTTATCTTAAAAGCACACCGTTCCTGATGCTGATCATTGTTCTTCTGTTTTTCTCTCGCTCATAACTACTTTACCGTACGCCTCCTGCTCTCCAGACCTGCCTGGTCCATCCTGATGCCCTACTTCTGGGAGGAGTTCTCATCACTGCTTATAAAAGAACCCAATATGGACAGTCTAAAGATTCAACTGGAAACCATGACGATGGCTTTAAACTGAAATTTCAAATATAACAACATGTAAGCTGTACTAAACTAAACTATAATGCTTAGGACTCAACTCTCCATCATAGCTCCATCTCCATTAAACTCTCCATCATTTAGGACTATAATTTAATAACTACGATAAAATTAATTGCATTTTAACGTTATAGTAAACTTCCTGGTTACACGATTGCACTATTTGATTCTATAGTTTTCAATTATCAAAGGGAAATGGATTATAAATCACCCTATACAGTATCACCCTTATAATAGAATATGTTCTCCTATGAGTCTGGTTTCTTCCTCAAGTCGTCTCAGAGAGTTTTCACCTTGCCTGTGCATGCATGTCATCATCCCCTGGCATTCTGGACACTGGATTTTATCCACTGTATTTGGAATATACATTAAACACCCAGATGGTTGGAGTAGGGAACACTGGAGGCTGGTGTGTTTACAGTATGTAGCATGGTAACTGACCTCCTATAAAGCTCTCGCTCACTCCAATAAAACACTAATGTTTATGGTACTGTAGTTGCTTAAACTAGGCTGTTGTGAAAACCAGGACACGGCATCCGTGTGCTGCAGATGCGACGGATGTCACCTACAGCTGAATAGTACCTCCTAGTGGAACCACTGTGACATCACTGCATGTAATGTACTCAGTCTCATTACCCACTGTGAGTTACCTTCTGCTTCAGTGCGCCGTCTCCGGGTGGGTTCCTGACGGCACGACGTCTCTGTATGGAGTTCACAGCCCCATCGTGCACATCTTCGCCGTTGTCATGCGGGGGAATTTTTAAGTCAGCGAACTTCTCATGAGTGTCGACCTCGTTTTCCAAGTTTAGCAAGGATCCACCGGGTCTCTCGTCCACTTGCTCCGAAGCGCACACTCTGGAGCAGTTGTGGGAGCCGTGACTGCGCGCCGAGGCGCTGGAATTGGAATGGGTCCGGTAGCGAGGGATGACATCGGAGGAAGGAGAGTCGAGCTCAGAGCGGGAGGTCGGGGGGCAGGACACCTTCTCCTGGAGCGGATCTAACACCAACACCATGTCAGAGTTAGAGACTGGAACACACAGAGAAAAAAGTGTTCTGAACAAATGAGGGTCAGAAAATGCATTTATTTGAGCAGATAAAAAGCTTTTCTATGACTTGTAACTTGTGTAATTTATTGTCAATGAACAGGGAAAAATTTATCATGTACGACCCGAGGAAAAAAATGTGTGTTTTAATATATCAGAACAGTAATAATCACAGTTTCACACAACAGTAACTAAAACATTGGCTCTGATTTTCTGATTTCTACCTCGATGGCAGCTTCAACCTCTTTCATATGTGTTTATGCCACGCCACACACCAAAACATCATCCATATTACGAGGTAACACTCCAATCTGCACATAATCCATCAGAGAGGCAAAAGCAGAGCCATGTGTTTGGGCACAGATGGTGCTTAGTAAACCTCTGCGTTCTTTTTTAAAAGGATTTCCAAGAATTTAAAGATGGTCCTTAATTGGACTGAATTGGCTTAAACATTCTTCAGACTCATGAAGCAGTTGGAGGCGAGAGGAAGCTGTCTGATCCAGTCTCAGATGGATACTAAATTGATGATGAGAGTGAGAAAGGCAGCGTCGTATCCTTCTCGTGAAACCGCAGTGTGGTCAGTGCAGAGGCGCTTTAATTCACATTCTGAAACCGGGCCGCAAAAAATTTACATTTTAAATGCAAACCAGTCACGCAGGGGCTTCCATGGTTTGGCATCTGAAGGCATATTTGGAGCTTTAGTTAATGAAAGCACAGCAGGGGGACAAAAGATTGAAATGAAAGGTTTTAGCACATTGAGGGCCCCCACACACAGGAAGCAAGCGTCCCGAGCATGAGAAGTGTTTAAAAAAAAAAAAAAGGGTGGAGATACAGACATTTCCTGTCACTGTATACGTAAATGGGAACCCAGCTGGAAGACAGGAAACGGGGATCCAAGCACAGGATGTGAAGGGTGGACTCATCAGGTCAATTATTTGAGGGTCACTTACTT
>JAOTQY010000026.1:12853247-12871091 GCA_026413445.1 Dolichallabes microphthalmus | reverse complement strand
AGATGCGGTCGGCTGGTGTCACGTGGTTCGGAGGAAACACGTGATAGTCTTCGGCCCTCCCGGCTGAGTGGTAGTAGCAGCCTTAATGTGGGAGACCCTAGTGACGGGGAGGAATTGGATACGACTAAATCTGGAAAAAAATTATTAAATTTTTTTTAAAAAGTGGTGCGTTCCAATTGGCAAGATTCTGCAACTTTTTTCCCTGTTCCTTTTTTCTACCTGAATTTTTTTTAACCTGAATTTTAATATCTGAATTTTGGCAGCCTGAATTTGTGAGGTTGTAAAATAATGACAAACATATTTTTAACAGTTGCGGATATTTTCAAACAGCAATTTAGTAAGTCAATATTTTTTCCATTGAAGTTAAATTTTCATGAATTACATTTAAAGCCAAAAATTTTAAGCATTATATATGCTGTAAGGATTTATTTTCCATTCAGACCAAAGTGCAATGCAGAAAAAAATCTAATATTTTTAATTGACAAAATTTTTGTTAAGTTCATATAATTCAAATTCAAATGTTAGATATGTTTTGCTAGATATCCAGCACAACATCATCTTACCACATGGTTTGTTTGCCCACATTCCATTAATGCTTTTGTAATTGAGACAATATCTTTTTTGAGATGCAAACTTTCGTTAGAGTTGGAAATATACTCAGCTATGCTAATTTTATACTCATATGCTTGTTTTAAAATTTGGATAGTGTTTAAAAAAGAAAATGTTTTTTTAAATAAAAACTTAAATCATTGGACACCAAAGTTAAACCTCAGCAAGCCTATGGAAACACAGTGAGATCATTTGGCAAGATTCCATGGCCATGATGTAGGAAAACTATAAACTACAAGAATATTTTTGTGAAATAAGTATAAATATACTTTATTTTATATTTTAGCAACCCCCAATAGGCTACAATTTCCAAGTTCACTGAATGCTTGCATCTTTTTGCAATCAAACACACCACATTTTGTGAAAATGAAATGCATTCACTTCATGCATCTTACTTTGATTACACTTAAAAATTTATTGTTCCATCATTATTGTTCCTTCATCAGGGCTGTCTGTAGATGTAACCCATGTAGATTTCAGGGAAAACTGTGTTAAGGTGTTTACTACTGTAAAATGCAAACAATGTTTAGTTACAGGTAAAATAGTGCATACTCTGCCCGGCCAAAAAAGTCTCACACTTCAAGATTTTATTCAATGACCTTTAGCACGCAATGTGGTGGCCAGTTCATGTGTGAAAATGATTCCTCATACTCCCAGATAGACTCTTTCAAAGTTTGAATCCTGGAATATGCCCGTGCCATCATTAAAGAAAAGCTCCATGGATGTGATAACCTGGTCATTCAGTACATTCAGGTCATCAGCTGACTTCATTTTATTGCCAGATAACCTTGCTGAGTCTAGACCTGACCAACTGATGCAGCCACAGGTCATAACACTGCCTCCAGAGTCTTGTACAGTGGGCACTATACTGTACATGCACGCTTCCCTTCTTACCCCTGATGCTCCCGTCACTCTGGAATAGGGTCAACCTGAACTCATCAGACCATGTGATATTTTTCCATTGCTCCAAAGTCCAATCTTAATTCTCCCTAGCAAAGTTAAACCGTTTTTTTCTGATTAGTTTCACTAGCAAGAGTTAATAAATGCTGATTCTACACACTTCATTTTTTACATCCATTCGTCCATTACTGTTTCTATACCAATTTTAGCTGTGTATAGTTAGCAACCTAGTAACCCAGTGTACGTATCTATTCAGTGAGGTAAACGTCAAATTTTTGTAAGTCGCTCTGGATAAGAGCGTCTGCCAAATGCCTAAATGTAAATGTAATGGGATGACCTATTCCAGGGAACTCAGGGCACAAATTGGGGTAGATCCTGCATGGGTTGCCAACTTATTGCAAAGCACACACTCACACTCCCAATCATATACAATGGGCAATTTGGAAATGGCAATCAGTCTACACCACATGTCTTTGTATTACGGGAGGAAAGTTGAGTAGTCCCCTGAGGAAACCCTCCAACCTAATTTTATTATTATCAAGGCACAATGAATATGCATTTTAACACAGAAAATCTAAAACTTAAATCTTAAACTCCCAATTTCTGTCATATACAGTACAGTGCAAAAGTATTCATTACAACCACAAATGTAAATGTATTTCATTGGGATTATACTGTAGGTGATCGACCAATACAAAGTGGCACATAATTGTGAAGTGGAAGGAAAATGATAAATGGTTTAAAAACATCTGAAAAGTGGCATGAATTTGTATTCAGCTGCCCTGCATCAATACTTTGTAGAACCACCTTTTGCTGCAATTACAGCTGCAAGTATGTTGGGGTATGTCTCTACCAGCTTCACATCTAGACAGTTAAAATTTTGGATTTAGGTCTGGACTTAGGTCTGCACCATTCTAACACATAGAAATATGCTTTGATTTAATCCATTCCATTATAGCTCTGGTTGTATGTTTACAGTTGTTGTCCTGCTGGAAGGTGAACCTTTGCCACAGTCTCAAGTCTCAGGTTTTCTTCTACGATTGCCCTATATCTGACTCCAACCATCTTACCATTAACTCTGACCAGCTTCCTTGTCCCTTCTAAAGAAACGCATCCCCACAACATGATGCTGCCACCACCGTGCACAGGGTTAAGTTTGAATTTTTAGTGTTAATTAAATTTTGGTCTTATTTGACCAGAGCACCTTATTCCACATGTTTGTGTCCCCCACATGGCTTATCGCAAACTGCAAATGAGACTTCTTAACGCTTTCTTTCAACAATGGCTTTTTCTTGGTATTCCTCACAGAATAGCTGTGTTTATAGTGAGATTCAGTTGAACACAAATGCATGGAAAACTTTTCAAATATTTATTTGTAAAAAAAAAAATACAAAAAACATTTAAGATTTTTCTTACACAATTATGTGCCACTTTTTGTTGATCTATTACATAAAATCCCATAATGATGGGGAAGTAGAACTATTATGTCTAACCCTGTGCATTTTCTGCAGCCTGGCTTGGAAAGATGTATCTCAGAATTCAATTATCTTCTTAAGTGCTTTATCCTGACAAGGGTCACTTTGGACCAAGAGCTTATCCTGGGAATTGCTCGAGGTCAGAATGACAATCCTGCATTGATTCACATTAAATGTAATGGCTGCTTATGTAATTTCTACTCAGTGATATATATATATATAAACATAAGAAGTTTAAGTTTAAATGCTTAATGAAAGAAAAATTATAATAAACATTTCTCTTTCCCCAAATATGAGTTTTTCTTACATTATTTAGCAAGTTTTTCATGTGCTGTATTAAGCAAATTCCACACAGGTAATCCAACAAGAAGGAACAGAAGCCCAAAGTGCACCGACCATGTGGATGTAGAATCCACATTATTTGCTAATAATTCTCTTTTCTCTCTTATTTTTTCATTACCATTACCTCCTGATGAAAGCTGTTTACAGTACACCAAGTAAAGTGCTGCTAAAGTGCTGTTGATATGATTGGCCTTAAATCTTGGTTGCTCTTAAATAATTGACAGCCTACTGCTTTTAAGCAGCTAAAAACTGTTATGGACATCGATCCATCCATTAAGCTGTCCTACAGCTTGGTAAGACGTTTCTCACGGCTCAATGTTTTCATCAGCGGTAAGACCCCGGCAGTCAGTTAAGGCAAATCAGAAAGTGAACTTGGGGAGAATGTTCTTATACTGTAAGAGAATTGTGGATTGAAGAGGAATGCTCAGAAAGCAACAAAGGTTGGGTGTCCACATCATTTTGTCCTAATAGCGTATTAAAACTGTTTCCTTCACTATGGTAGACCTGGTTAGATGGAACCATTCATTAGTGCGTTTCTGTTATTGAGAGTAAATAAGGAGTCTTTTACCGCTGAAGCAGATTGTAATGAACTGGATCTATGATTTGCAGGACACATTAAGCGTCATGTTTAATGAACAGAGAGGACCAAAAAAATGTATGCATGCTTCAACATGAAAAAATACTGTATATATGCCACTCTCCTGTTAGTCACCTGATAGCATTGACAATGATGTGACTGCTGACATCTTTAGAGGAAACATAATACTACACCTTGCTGCCATAATTCAATTCGAGTTTTAAAAAAGGACATAAATAGCAAATGCTGAAGTGTATATAAATTTTTTGGGCACCTCTGCATATAAGGTTTAATATTTATTTATGTGCACTGAAACATATTTAACCCTCTTTTCAACCATAATATGACATGATGCCAGAGACAACAGAAGGGGTAAAGCGCTTAGCCAGATGGCAGACATCTCACTAAAATGATCAAAACTAATTATATATCTAGCTTTCTATCTATTTCCAAGAAGGCCACCATTCCAAACCCAAAAATATCTGCCTCTTACTGTCTCGCTCCATTCCAAAATACACTCTTCAGAAAAGAGACCCATGATGTGTCAGACACCGCAGTGAATGTCAAAAGTATGTGGACACCTGACTATCGCTAACACCAGCAATGCTTCTGAAAGACAAGGACATGAGGCCCTAGATCTGTATTTACATACAGCATGTAGCCAGCATTCTTCCTAACACCACGATGACCTCACACGAGAAAGGGTAACCTTGGTTTTGTTTATAGAAAAAAATAACAAAAACCCAGGGATAGCCAGGTAGGTTATGGGGAAATATGGACAAACCTAATGCACATAGGGCTTAAACTGCTCCTTGTGTTGGAGTGATGTGTCTCCGTCTGCAATCCTAGGAAAATCAGTAGCTTCACTGAACATTATTTGTCCATGTTCGAGTGATTCGCTAACTTCCTTAAGCAATGTATCTGCACATACATACACACATTGTCTGAGCTGTTTTGTTGTCTGGGAGTCCACCAAACTGTCCAATCTGGCAACCCAAACACACAGAGTGTTGACTTGGAGAGAAGCTTAATTTTGAAGGACACGATCACATGTCAATCTCATCATGCTGCATGCATTGACAAAGTTATTGTATCTTAATATGAATTAGGAACTGCTTAATGGATGTTTATCCCAAGCACACTTTGTACCAGTAGCTGAGAACAAGGTGTCAGTACTGAAACTGAAAAACATCATCTGTAAGCGCCAGGCAGCCTTGCAACTGAATTCAAGACATTATCCATCACTTTACCTCACAAGTATAGGCAATTTTTAAACAAATGCAGTTATCCCCAGGGTGCTTTGTCACAATTGCCCGTACAGTGCCTATAAGGTTTCCCTCCCTTTCAACACACACAAACGAAACGCACAAAAGCAAACAATACCTGTATTGGAACAGGCCCTTTCCCAGGTGATAAAGGTCAATGCATTGTTGGATGGCTGAGACAATATTACTGCAGTGTAGGCTTGTGAATACTGAACAATGATCATGCAAACTATCGGCTCGGTTATATTTAAAATGGTATTTATTTGTACTCTCATGAGTGTATGCTTCGTTTGGAGACGTCACATGCTGGATAAGGGCGTCTACCAAGCGATGTAAATGTGCACAAGACTTCTAAGCAATGCCTTCTAAGCAATGTCGGCCTACGGGGTGTGTCGTCCCCTTAAAGCGGAACGGAATAATTTCTAAGTTGGCAATAATTTTTTTCTTTTCATTTTTTCCACTTTATTGACTATTGACTTCCATTAATTGTCAGAAGTGCTAACACAACTGAAATACACAATTTTCAACAGTCAGATATTTAAAGGTAGCACAGGAAAAAAGCACACGGTGGGTCAATATTTGCCCTGAAATCTTTGTACGACCTCTATATTGTATATAAAGGTCCTCTGTTAGAACACTGGAATGCTCTGATCCAACAGTGAAATACAGCTTGGCTTGCTTCATAAAAACGGAGCGTTTCAGCTGATAAAACTAAAACTCCGTACCATGGTTCCATCCCATCTCCATTTATAACCTAATACAAGATACTGATTGAATAGGCAGCTGCATATTAGATTTCAACAATTCACACACACACACAAATCACAGGCTTGCGAAATACAGCTCTATGAATCCGTATTGATGTAATTAGCTGCAGACTAGCTGCACATGGCCAAACTGAAACTGGCTAGAACAGTAATCACACAGCATTAGCTGTCCACGGACTTGTTCACGGCATCTCATTTGGCAACAATAAAGTAGGTGGTCCATCCAGCGAGGATCAAGGCACCAAATAACACGGTGTAAGTGAACAGGACGAATCTCAGGAGGTCTCGGAAAGTCCGGAGGAAGCGAAGCATCAGAGGTTCTGATTCGGGATGAATCTCCATCTTCAACTGAAAGAGACGGCAGCGTCCGGAGACCTGTCGGCAAAAATATTTGTTTGTGACATGAATAGGCCTGCGTGTGTGCCAGTGACGACCTTTTTGTTCGGGTTTGGTCTTGATAGACTGGCACATGAATCATTTGGAGGCTTGAAATCACAAATCTGTCCTGTCCATGTGTATTATTTTAACCTAAGATTTTTTATTTTAATCAAGATTGAGTTATTTTTTCCTAATTATTTAGAAATTATTTAGAAATTCTAGTGTGTGCTACCCTTTATTACCTTGAAGGACTTTTAATTCAAGCTTGTAGATGAATTATCTCATGCATATTAGCAGGTAAAAGATATTAAAGGTAGAAAAAAAAATAATTCCACAAATAAGAAAAAGTGCAGTTTGTTTCCAAGAGTGGAGCAGGGTGCAACAAGAGCTTGAAGAAAAGCCTCCAACCCTCATGAACAATTTTTTTTTAATTAAATTTCTGTAAAATTATTGGATTATCATTTGATAAAGAAAAAAGAAAATACACTTATACTAAACTGTATATTAATTGCATTACATCATATACAATTTAAGGATACTAAATGCCCGCATTTTTAAATCTTCAGCATTTTTACCTATAAAGGTGCATTTAGTTAAAAAAGATCTAAAGATCTAAAAATCTAAAGATTTTACCATAAAAGTTGATCAAATGGTCCATTGTAAAAGCTATAAATATGCCAATCTAGTAACAAGGAAAAGTACAGCTAGTAAGTACAGCTTCTTTCCCTAAATCAATCATGTTATGACAATTGTACACATGTAACATTAATTACAATCACTTTTTAAGGAAACATGCTACAATATGAGGTCTATTAAGAATAGCCTTTAGATTACTTAAAAATAATAACAGTAGTAAGAATTGCTTTTGGATGTTGGATGCAATATCCTGCGTAAATATAAAGTAAGAATTAAACACTGGGAAATAATAGATTTTCTATGCTTAGATAAAGGTAAAAACTCGACTTACCTCAGGAGGATGTGATTTCTCTGACAGTCAGTACAGTAAAGTGGCGGTGCTCTGCCACCTTTTTTTTATTCTTCTGCTGAGAAGCTGCTGCTTGTCCTCATGCCACAGGAGTGGCCGAGAAGGAGGCAATTAAATTGATTACGAGAGGCAGGAAACCCTTGGGTCCGTGCTTCTGGGAGTAACAGGAGCATTCAGCACCTGCTCCACGGGCGAGTTCCGGCCCGCCTCTCTCTCTCTCTCTCTATCTCTCTCTCCTTCATCATCTCTCTCTCAGCAGCCCACACAAGATACACCACCCAGTCAATACGAAGCTATTTTCAACTCGAAATAATTTTTAATCAGCTCAGTTCTGTCCTCACTCAAAAACAAGCACAGATACTTTCACAAAACACAACATTTAATGTCACTTTGATGTTAAGGTTAATGTCTTGCCTTATTTTTTTTTTAAATTGTTTTGGAAATACAAAAATCTAAAAACCTTCCACATCTGGTGAAACTCTGTATTCGACAGGTAGTGCCCTGAATATGGCATAATATATTATGTTGACATTCTCCATTGTGTAGTGCGCATACAGTAGGCAAAGTGGAGCCGTTACTTCTGTGTTTTTTCCCGCGCTGAAGCGCATCACGGTCCAATCATCGATCAGCACATCTCAGCACACGCACAGTAAGAGGTTTATCCGGAAAGACAGAGAACAAATGGCCTCTTAATTTAATCAGCATCCTCCTCGGTCGAGTCATGTTCCATTCCGGGCCCAGATCTCCAGACACAGGCCCATTATCGGGCTGTTACACGGCTAATTGCCGCTCCTTTGTGCTCGCAAGCTACTTTTCAAGCCCACCGACTTATTACACGAGTAAAAAGAGCTCATGCTCCTTATAATCTAACTCAAGGCTTTCATACTGGCTCCACCGTTATTTGAAAAATCTCACGGTCAGGGCATGTTAGTCTCACAAAATACAGGAACTCTTATTTATTTACTTACAAGGCCAGTACACAGGTCATAAGTACATGAATGCTGCAAAACACGGACATCTTACAGTATATAAAATATCAAAGGCAAATACAATTTCACAGGTCAGTAAAGCAGGACGCAGCTATATATTAGTAACATTCCTTTTACTAAAGTGTTCTCAGTCAGTCAGGATCAGGCTGAATCCAGAGCTGATCTCAGGAACGCTGGATGGGGACACCAGTCCATCACATGTCACTGTGCACACACGGTCGGACCCGACTTAGACACATGGCGAAACTCCAGAGATCAGGATAGAACTGAGAACTCGGAGAACATCTTCATCTTCATGCTATCAACTGTACTTTATCCTGTTCGGTCTTGTCCTTGGTCCTGGAAGAGCTAATGTCCTGCACATTTTAGAGTTTTATCAGCTCCAACACACCTGATTTAACTAATGCGAATTAACAGCAATTTATGAAAAAGAGAGTGCGTGTGATAGAACAAGAAAATCATTGAAATGTGCAGGCTAGAGGTCCTCCAGAACCAGGGTTAAGAATTACTGATACACAGAAGTATGAAGGAAAATGCACTCCTTTCAAAGAAATAGCATTCAATAGATGACATCACAGGATTTATTTATTTATTTATTTTTAATCAAAGGACGTGTGTTGTTGCAATTTCGGCAGTGGTTACTAACAGCCTTTCAGTTCGGGTGCGCAGGGAATTACGGTGGTGCATTTGCCAGAAAAGCACAAAAAAAAAAGGAACACTTAATGACTGAATGACTTTGAGTTTGTACTCCTGTATATTAGATAAATTAGCACATGTTCTAAATTGCTCATGGGATGTTTTTAGAGTATTTGCGCTTCAGGACGGTCCATTAGAGATTTTATCCAGCTGGTGCCATTGATGAGTTTGGTGGTGGCAATGATGTACTCGGTCCCACTGTCCTCCATCTGAGACAGGAAGCGGAGCGCTGCGATTTCAGCGTACGTCACACCACCGAGAAAGAACACCAGCGTTGTCCTGTTCTCTCCTTGCTGACCTGTCAGGTCAAAGAGTATACATTTACTATTTAACCCCTCAGATTAAGTGCTTATCATATCGGATATTTTTGAAGTGTTCTGTTTTTGAATGGCATGGCAAAATTAAGTCAAGTCTCACAAGCATTCAATGAAACCAAAACAGGAGCCTTCGCTTTCAGCTTTCTGTTAAAATGTGAAGAGAGACTCGTTAAAGCAAAGCCCCAGCTGTAGAGTTTGCGGTACTGTTTTCTAATTAGCACCTTTCTGCCAACAGTACAGGGCAAGTAACGGCATGTGCTCTTCATAACAACACTTAATAACTTCAGAATGAAATGTCTCCAACCAGCCGATTATGGCTTTAACCTAAATATTATGGGAAGCTGTTGTATGGTCTAAAGATAATTTTTCATGTGTCAAGCCTCCGGGTGATGAACAAACACAGAGGATCAACAAAACGTGCAAAAGACAAAAGCTCCTCTTATCTTTGGCCACCGTGTGTTAGCCATGCTAACCGAGTGTCTACTGTGCAATAAAACTGTGACAAACTGTCCTATTAAAAGTGACGTATCTCTGAATTACAATTACCAAATCAGTCGTCCTTCACTTTGCAAATGGCTCCATTTGCACCTTTTACTGACGTGTGTTCTCATTGATAGCCTTAGTCCATGTTTTAAAAAGTGAACAGGCCTGAGGCTGGCATTATGGACAATCTCTTTATGCAGAGAAAGTTCAGAAAAACACCAAATGGAAACCCTACACCGCTGCAAGGCCTAATCCTGCACCCTTTGCTCATTTCTATCTCCTTACACATATGTTCTGGACACTCACGTTTCTTATGAAGACCGGGTGGAAGCTGCTGTCTCTCCTCAAAGTGTGGCCCAGGAAGCATTTTCAGCACCTCCTCGATACTTCTCCAGCCCGGCCGAGCCAGAACCTGAGTGAGCCTGACGCTGAGAGGAGCGTAACCGCTGTACACATATGAGATGTCGTTCGGGTTCTGAAAGAAAGAGACGGAACAGCTTGAATGTGAAACCAGCATTACTCAGCTTTACTCATCACAGATATTTGTAGCTGCTTCAAAATAGAATAATATCTGATCATAACTTGTGGTTCTGTCCGATGAACTAATATGTAAAAGTGCCTTTCATCACAGTGTGAAACTGCTACACTGCTAGTGTTGAAGACGTCACTACAGATCAAGCATTTTAATGACTTTCTTTCCCCATTTCCACTCTGACTGACCTGCTCATTTGCATCCTCCATCCAGAGCTTGAGGGTTTTCCTGATGGTGGGATAGTTGTTCCTGGTGGTGGTCTGTGGTTTGAGTAAACCCACCTTCTCCAGGTTGTTGAGTGTCAGAATGTGCTCGTATCCGTACGTCTGCATGCACAATATTAGATTTGTAGATGGATTAAATTACGAATTTAAAAAATAATGAGCTAAAAAGAAGTGTAATACAGCTATGTTCAAAAGTTAGTACCCCCACCCCTTAATTATTGTGTGTGTGTATGTAAAAAGATAAATCATCTGAGACCAATAATCAGTACAACTTGATCATTTCAGATCACTGTCCTGTTGCATCACCCAATTTAAACCAAGCTCTAGCTGTTGGACTGATGGCCTCACATTTCCCTCTATACTCTGGTATACAGAGGAGTTCATGGTCAACTAAGTGACTACAAGGTGCCCAGATCCAGTGGCTGCAAAAACAAGCCTAAAACATCAATCCCGAGGAGTTTCAGCTGAAATACTGGCTCTGGCCATTAGGGCTAATCAACTCCACTTTGGTCTCATCTGACAATAGGACATTGATCCTGAAGTCTTATGTTTTGCTCAGATCAAACCTCAGTCATGCTTACATGCTCTTTTTAGATAGAAGAGTTTTCTTCTGGCAACTCTTCCAACCAAACCTTCTAATTTTGCTGTCATGGACTTTAACATGCTCAGTGAGGCCTGTAGGGTCTGAGATGTAGCTCTTGTTTATTTTTATCTGCATGGTCTGACCTTAGGGTGAATGAGCTGGGATGTGCTGTGACTGTCTTGACTGGCAAATGTCTTGCAAGCTTTGCACTTGTTTCACAACGTTCAACTCCAAATTGTTCGGAAATGGTTTTATAACCCTTTCCAGATTGATATGCAGCTACAATTGCTTCTCTCAATGCTCCAGACCAGCAAACTACCAACATTTCTGCTTTTATAGGAGGTCTGCACAACTGCTGATGATGAATTAAATCAAGAGCTGATCATAATCATAACTTCTTAAAACCTACGGAAGCAGTAAAGGGTATATTAGCCCAGTACAGTATTTGCTTAGCATTGTCCTCACATTTATCTCTTTTTTCTGGTTAAATAAATATTGGCACGGTAAATAAAGTAAAATGTTGTTTTTCTTTCTAAGATTGTATTTTTCTAATACCAAGGCCTGCTACGAACAGTTATTTTACACAAAAACACATGAGCATGAACATGACTGTATAAAACCTAGGTTGCACCTGCAGGATCTCTCTCTTGTAAAAATCAAGGACTTTCTGTTTCAGGCCATTATTGCAGACGGACTGCATGCAGACCAGCCGGAGGATTTTGATAAGCGGATCCTTCTGCGCTATGCAGTCCTCGATGTATGTGTTAATCTGCAGCAAAAAAGAAGACACAGATTGTGTATCAAGTTTTTTTTTATTACAATCATATTAAATTGACTTGTTTACAGAGTAAACCACTGTACCTTGTCTGTGTCTACTCCGGTCATAAACTCTTGCTCCACGGTCAAGTTATCAAAAAAAACTTCTGAGGCTAAAAGGAGGGAAAAACAATCAGCAGACTCAAATCTTAAAAACTTTACACTGTCTAACTTCGGCAATCTTGTAAGATTATTACTTGTATGAGACGAGCCCAATAACATCTTGGTTGAATTCTGTCACCCACTGTGAAATAATGTGTTCATGTTCCAGATCAGTAAAGATGCTCTAATCATAGACTGCTGCCAGTTATCCGGTAGAATTTTAGTTTCATGTCACTTTGTGTGTCATATAGCTTAGGATACACTATGAAACTGCAAGAATGTTGCCATTAACTGTTTTGGTTAAATAATTCTAATAATACTAGTGCAACTTTTCTCGGCTTTACTGAAACTGGGCCACAGTGTAATGGCAGCTTTAACCAGACAACATGCAACCACTAAGAAGCACTAAACAGCGAATATGTGTGTGTGTGTGTGGGGTGGGAGAAGAGTTAACACACTGGTAATGTCCTTGATGAGCTCAGCAATGGACGTGTGATTGGCCAGGGAGGTGCGGGCAGCCTGCATGTGGGGCAGCTGAGACACAAACTGTTTAATCTCTCCAACTGTCTTTGCATTGTGACGTTCCTAAGACAGAATAAAGCATATATCAAAAAAATTAATAAAAAGCACCACAGAACAAGGACATTTACAGGTACAACTGTCTTAACTGCATCATCATTTTTCATAAAATGCACTCTAATTTTAAGGCTGATTAAACCCCATTGAGTTAGGTCGGTCCTTAAACTTGGTTTTAACTACCTTAGTGCTAACTTGAATCTAGATCCAGGAGACAGTGGATCAGTGGGTTTAAGACAGGACTACATCATACACACACCTTCCTACATTCATTCATTCATTCATAGTGACAAGTTAAACTTCACATAGATCGTTAACCAAGCTCAGAAATAAACATAAGTACCAGGGTTTAACCTTCCAGAAAGACATGATGTGTTTTAAAGCCAAAGCTAAAACGACAAATTGACAAGTGTGTCTGATGCTGTGGTTTTAAAGGTTAGACACAAACTTCGAATGCAGCAGAGATGATCTTGGCCTTCTTGCTAAGAGCTGCTCCCACAGCATTGAAGTTCTTGTCTCGGATTTCAGCGTAGAGCTCCTCGGCCGAGTTGAGCTGTAGCTTCTTGGGCTCGGTGGGCAGATCTTTACCTCCTTCACCTGCCTTCTTCTGGGCAAATTTCTCAGGGGGAAGCTTCACATGACCTGGGGAAACAAACCATAGTTCAAGGTTACTGTGCTAATCAGAATCCGGAGAACAGACAGAACATAAGACATCGCTTTCTGTTAATGAAGCTGACTCGAGTACTATGTCAGTATGGCAGACGTCTGTAATAATTATGACTGATCATCACTGCACGATGTGTCCAGAGGTTTCATTTGCATCACACGTAGGTCACATTACCATATTAGGCTGCACCTCGGAGGCATTGCCTAACAATTTCTTTATAACATCACCCAGATTTAGTTGTTTTGCATCAAAAAAAAAGTGACTAGTATTTGTTTTTGGTGAGAGACAAGAGAAACATGCAAGCACTTCCTGGAGTGAAAAAGAGCAAAAACTCTTTCCTATTGGAAATAACAATCTTTACCAAGCAACATGAATTCCGATCTGATTCATTCCACAGTTAAGAGAGAGAGAGAGAGAGTGTGTATGTGAGGGGGCGGACGCACCATTAGTGATGCCGTAGATCTCGTCGATGAGGCCTTCGTAGGTGAGCTGTGTGGCTAGTGGCGTGAGCATATCCACATTTCGGTCCAGTAACAAGAGCGTGTCAAACACGGGCAGGATTTGATTCTGACTGCCGGCGAACTCCCTCTTCATCCGCAGCATCATGTTCGCTACGTGCTTTGAGGAGAAAAATATTTAATGATGCTCAGAAAACCATCAGAATCCAGTTTGTCATTTTAAGGATTTTGCTCTGGTACCTTTTTTTGGGTCTCGAAAAAAACTTGCACTGGTACATCATTAATGCCCAAAAACACTCAAAACGATATCTTTAAACGTATTATTATGATTTTCTGATATAACAACAGGGTTGCATGTTGTGAAATGCAGATGCAGAAACGATGCTTGCCAACTCACCCTCGCGCATTCTCCTTTGCCAAAGATCTGAGGGATCGTCCCATACAGGGCCTGCAGAGTCATCAAACCCTTAGCGGTGTGATACAAGCTCGTCTGGTCATTCTCGAGATAACATTCCTGCATAAAACAAAAACACAAGAAGGCAAAGAAAAGAAAATTAATTATATATGAAGACTGCATACTGTACATACCAGGTAGTTCAAATCGTGCAGTTCAAGAGAACACTACACTGTTCTACGATTACAGAAAAAACATTATAATCATATTATGCATTGCAATAATAATGGACAAATAGTTAGATATTATTAACTATTATGTATCAACTGCCTGCAGACATTTTAAACAAAGAATGTAGTTTCTGCCCAGGGAACTCTCCCACTCACCCTGAATGCACTTTCAGACTCCATAGAGAGCAGGTCTCCGTCGTATGGGATGAGGTCCAGGATGTACTCGTCTATGTTGGTGAAGGAGTTGAGGACACCTTGTTCCTTTAGCCGCTGCTCACACAGTAGACTGCGCCGAGGTACGAACAGTATGTGGAACTCGCGCTGGGGCTGTAACTTGTCCTCACTGTGTGGAAGACACACATAAAGATGGTTTGTATTGTGTACAAATAAGTGTAAGAGCGAGAGAGAGAAAGAGACTGACTAACCTCATTACATTCTCTGCAATAATGTCCATCAACTCCAGCTTTGGTCGTACAAAGAAAATTATGTTTTTTACATCAGCTGGAGGCACACGCCCCGCTTTGAGTGTAAACATTTTTTCCACTTCATGTTCCTTGAAAACATAAGATCTGAAATTAGCTCACATATATAGTATTGCTCAAAGCAGTGTTTCTCAATCCTGAGCCTAAAGTACATTTTGATGTGTTCACCTCAACAAACTCGCTCAGATTACGCTTGGAGTAATGGAGCCCATTAAAGTTAGCTCCAAAAGGCACCAGCTTGTTTGAGTTTATTGTAAGAGCTTGAAGAATACAACTAAATAATCCCATTTATAGTCCATGTACAATGTTCATCAAGTACTGTAAGGGTTGTGCTTGGACAAGTACGAAGAGAAAGTACGAAGCACATTTAATTTTATTACCTTCAGCAATGAATACTGGGCTATTAATCCAAAGGGTCCAGTAAGGTACTCATCCCACACGATGGCCTAAAGAGAAACAGTTCAGATTTAAAACATTGTTTTTAACTCTGAAATGAAGCAACATGCAGATTTATATGTATAATTACAATAGATGTGTAGGGGTATGATAGTTAGTTAACTAAACGATGTCTGGTTTGATATTATGTTTGATATACTGTAATAAAACCTTAGATGAACGACGAAAGAATGTGGAAAAAAAAACATTGCACATTATTCTGATACATTATATTATTAAAATTATTAAACTCTGATATATAACTGTTAAATGTACTATTTAATACTGAAATACCTTTATTATGGCTTATTTCAAATAACAGCACAAATACTCACATTAAAAGGATACTTTCTAATATTCATTAAAAAAATTTTTTTTGGAATATTGATCAGCTAGATTATATCACCTGTAATAAACTGCAGTCTTTTTGCGATTTGATATTTGCGCTAAGCCAAATCATGATTTAGATTTTTGTGCGATTAATTTTGCAGCATTCATAAAAAGATTTACGTTTTAGGGTTCCACTGAAAGACACCAACACAATGATTGCTTAAAAGCAGATTCCATTTAATCTAATGTTTTGTCTTAGAATGATTTTAGCCTGGTTTAAATAAAATTACACTCGGCTGATCTACACATCAACACTTTTGAGTTGTTACTTTCATCATCATCATCATCATGCACCTCCATATCGCTGAGGCAAAATTCATTCAAGGGATTCAAACTCCAGACTTGCTGCCTTTTGACTCGGTTCATCCTGGTATCAGTGGAGCAACAATCGCTGATGAATTCATTCATCCAATGAGTTTTGTTGACTAAAATTCTCATCTGTTTATTTACTCATTTGAACATTTGCACAAGCACTCTTCTCAGCTTTGATGACAATGTGACAAAGCTTAGGTTTATTTGGAATCTGCTTCAATACCATCAAAGTATCTACAGCATCTATACTGGCAATATTTCATTGGATCACCTTCTGCTTTGATTGTGACCATGGCATGGTTTCAATAAGCTTATGCAATGTCACAACATTTATTGTACAGATGATGGGAGTGTTGAATCGCTATGTAAAGTCTGTTCCAGCACATCTCAAAGATTCTCAAAGGTCTGGAATCTGTAAAGGCCAATCCATGTGTAGAAATAATATGTCCCTGAACCACTCTTTCACAATTTGAAAGAACATCAGTGGTTAGCGTCGCTTTGCACCTCCAGGGTTGAGGGTTCGATTCCCGCTTCGGGTCAGAGTGCATGGAGTTTGCACATTGTCCCAGTGCTTTGTGGGTTTCCTCTGGGTACTCTGACTAATTGGCGTTCCCAAATTGTCCGTAGTGTGTGTGTGTGTGTGTGTGTGTGTGTGTGTGAGAGAGTGTTGTTCAGAGATCCTATCCCTTTCGTAAAATGGGAATAAATACAGTGACCCTAGTTGGACTACAAAGGTTCCTAGATGGATGGGAGGAGTTGATCTATCATAAAACCAAACTGTGTAAGAAAGCAAAACTAGACACATTAGATACCACTGCATTTGTTAATCACTAACTGATTTCTCAACATGATCTTTGCAGGCAGATGATGAATGTGATCAGTTATCATCATCATCATCATCGCCCTAACTATACCAAACATCAAATTCTGATGGTACAATCACATTGTACAATACTTTCATATGAAATGATCCTATAAAATGTCCTATCTATTCGGAATAATGATGTGTTTACTGTTTAAATGGTGCACTCTGGTTAGTTATACCTAGAGTCTGTGAGGAGAACAATATCGTACAACACTTCATATTACCACCGTGTAAACATGTACACAAACAACATTTTAAAGATCAGCGTATACTGTAACCTTGCTTCCTGCGCATTTGTCCAGAAACTCGCGCAGCTCCTTCCTCGCAGCTTCCCTCAAAATATTGAGGTTGACTCGGCCATAAGACAAATGAGACGCCATGTTTACAGGGTAACTAATGCAATCATGTGACACACTCCGCGTCACGTGGCTTCTACTTCCTCCAGAAGGAGGCGTTCGCGATTTGATCTGAGCATGCGCTCTTCACGTGCCTTTTTTAGGTGACCTGTAGGGGGCGGTGTTACTCTGTGATACGCTGGATTCCTTCAGAACATTACGCATGTATTGTACATACTGAGTTCCTCGTGAAAGATTTAATGTAATCAGTGACGTTATTATTTTATTTCAGGTTGAAGCCCACATACATGTCTGCTTGTCTTTCTGTACGGCAGGAGTCAGTTCAGTTCAGAGGAGCTTTATTGGCATGAATGTTCACAAAAATATTACACTGTTGCCCAAGCAATTATAAAACATTAACTATATTATAAATATCATCAATTTAAATGAATAAACATATAGAAACATCAATAACATATTAGATATGAAAGAATATCATATTAAGTAGACACAAACAAAACATAAAAAAATGTAAAGAGAGAAAATGTATATATCTACAGTATATATATATATATATATACACACACTACCGTTCAAAAGTTTTAGAACACTTTCTAACTCCATGATGGTTCCTGATTTTTATTTCTTTCTACATTGTAA
>JAOTQY010000026.1:12730738-12743771 GCA_026413445.1 Dolichallabes microphthalmus | reverse complement strand
TTTATTAAGAGTATTTCCAAAGATCAATCAAAAAAGCCTTTACAGTACAGAAATTACAAAATATGCACTCAATACTTCCTTTACATTTAGCAGATGCCCTTATCCAGAGCAACACACATTTTTTAATTCTTTATTTATTTATCTTATTATACATTTGAGGGTTAAGGGCCTTGCTCAAGGGGACAACTTGGTGCTTGTGGGATTTTAACCTGGGACCTTTTGAACCATAATCCAATGCCACTGAGCTACCCCTGATCCATTAGCACAAATTACTTCATCAATGTGGCATGGCGTGTGGCAGTCAGCCTGTGGCACAGCTGAGGTGTTATCGAGGACCAGCTTGCTTTATTGTATTGTTGGGTCAGGTGTTTCTCTTCTTCTTCTTGATTGACAGCTCATAGATTCGAGTCAACCGAGTTGGCTGGCCAACCAAGCACAATAATATCATGGCCAACAAATTAGTTAGTGATAGTTTTGGCACTGTGAGCAGGTCCTACTGTTAGTCCTGCTGAAAAAGAAAATTGGCATCTCCATAAAGCTTTTCAGCAGTTGGAAGCATGTTTTACAACATAGAAACTCTTAGTAGCTGGCTGCTTTAATAAAACATAGGACCAAATCCAGGAGATGACATGGCTCCTCAAATCATCACTGACTGTGGAAACTTGACAGTGGACATCAGGCAATTCGGGTGCTGTGCTTCTCCATTCTTCCTCCAAGCTCTGGGACCTTGATTTCCAAATAAAATGCATAAATTACTTTCATCTGAAAAGAGGATTTTAGACAACTGAGTAGCCCATTTCCTCTAGATGTCTGTGTGTGGTAGCTCTTGATGACCCTAGCCTCACTCCTCTCCTTGTAAAGCTCTTCCTAAGGTTCCTGAATTAGCTTTGCTTGACAATTTGTTTTTAAGGCTGTGGTCATTCCTGTTGCTTATGCATCTTTTCCTACCACATCTTTCCCCTTCCAGTCAACTTTCCATGAATATGCTTTAATACAGCGCTGTCTGTGGCTTTCCCTCCTTGTCAAGGGTGCCAATGATCATCTTCAAGACAAATGTCAACTCTGCAGTCTTTTCCATGTATGTACTGAAGTAGACTAACACACAAAGTCTACTTATATTGTATGAATGGTGATTTACTCAAAATTAAAATGAAACATTCAAATATTTTTCCAAAATAAAGATATTGTAATATATTTTTATATTATATTAATACAATATTAATATTGTAATATATTGTAATATTAGTAGTATAATTTTTTATATAATTCTTATTAGTAATAAATCATTATTCATCTTTCCGATGGTTTTATTTAGAATTTAAAGTTCAGAATTTAAGTGAGTAAAGGCAGATCTAGAAACAGTTTAGATAATTTTCCATTTTGTATATTATGGGCTTATAATAGAAAATGCTACATACTCTGGCTATATTCAAGATATTTTTCCTTGCCATGTAATTTTCAATTGTTTGTGACCTTCTTATGATTAATCTTGTAATCACTTTCATGGAAACAGGTTAGAATAAAGTTCAACCCAATCAGGGTGTATTTAAATGAGGTGCTTGTAGAACAAACACATTTGAAGCACGGTAATTCTCGCTTCTGTCTCTTCTACCATGTCTGCCTTAAGACAGAAAGGCGTTTGAAAGTCGCCCCACCTCCAAGAGGAAGTGCATACCACTTCGACGTCACTGATGAATCCTCAATCAGTGTGTCATTGTGTTTTTGTCGTGTCTTTGTTTTGTGTAAATGGGCTTTAGTGCGATGAGACGCTACATCTCCAGCAGTCAGGTACAGAGCCCTGGAGGCAGGAAAGCATGTGTTGACCTGTAATGCTTTCCAGCAGCTCACGCTTCTCTCAGACGGCAAACGCATGGATTAGAGCACACGGCCCACCCACCCGTTCCCACACCTCACAGACTGGCCGGGCCAGATGTGCACAGCCATATGCATTTGTCACACTTCTGCTCACTCTCTCTTCTCTTTCGTTTTTTTCTTCTTTCTCTTTTGTAATGCAGAGAACCAAAGAAAGAAACTAGGCAGAGCTTTTGTGTGTCTTTTTTTTTTTCTTGGCAAGTATCTTTAAAAGAGTATCAGCCATAAAAGGAGTTTGATAGTGTTCTAATCCGTTGGAAAGTGGTAGTGTGGATGGGGGCGGATGGGGCAAATGGGGGCAGGGGAAATCAAAGGGGTTGAGGTCATCACAGGATGTTCGGTCCATAAATCACCACTAATATCTCCAGCTGTCTGTCTCTCTCTTTCTCTCTTCCTCTTTTCCTTCTCTCTGACTTTTTTTCAGCCTCCCTACTCCTCCCTTTGTATTTCTTGCTCTTCTTCCTCTTCCCCCACCCTATTTCTTTTTTCTTCTATCTGTCTTACTCTTTCTCTTCCTTCCCTCCCTCTCTCGGTTTCTCTCACACCCTTTTTTTCTGCCTGGTTTCCCCCTCTGTATGCTTCCTTTCTCTTTTCTCACCCTTTCCCTCCGTCTTTTCTTTCGCTCTCTCAGTTGCTCTCTCACTCCTGTCTCTCATCATCAACCCCCCTCCCCACCACCTTTCTTTCTCATTGACAGTTCACTGCTAATGCAGCTGTGCGCTCTTCTGGATGGCTCTTGGTTAAAGACATGCACTTGCATTCTTATGTAAAAGGTTGCCTGGGTTAAATGTTTTTTTTTTTTTTTAATAATTTTAATAATTATTTGCCTGGTATTAAAAACAGGTCACATCAGATCACAAAGGTTAATTAACAATAAGTAATACAGCATAAAAGAAGACTTGTTGCAGGATTGATCCTCTATCTTAATCTTCAACCTTGTTCTCGTTTCTTATTTCCAGATGGCGCTCAGCAGGGGGAAGGGCTCGCTGGACAGTAGCTCATCAATCAGTAGTGATCTGGAGAAATGTTTCCTCGACGCACACACCAAGTTTAACACACTTACTGTAGAGGTACGGTGACTCATGAAAAACACAAAAGCAGATGTATCGTTCCTGCGACTATGGAAAGATTTCCACACTCTGAATAAATTCATTTCGTTTGCAGATCAGTCAAATGACATAATACCTGGACCTAACGTGCGTGCAAGTCACGTGCAGCCTTTACTGTCAGTGTTACCAGAGCAACCAGATGCTCAAATGGCCTGTAAGAGTGTAACAACAGTTATTGATATTGGAAAGTGATTGCACACTGATTGTTTTTTCAATATCAGCATGTTCCTGAAGCTGATGTGATTTATTATTTTGATGAGGGCCATATCATGTTCTGGAACAACTGAGAGGTTGTAGTTCTGCTTACTGGCTTTTCCTCTCCGTGTCTTTGTTGATGTTAATGGGACAAAAAAAAAGCAATGCAGTTCATTACATTACAAGAAACCATCTTGAAGACTTTCCTGTGTTGGAAAATTTCAAGTTAGAGACTCTTTCTAAGAAAAAATGACAGAAAAATGCCATATTAGGAATAACACACATTTTTTTAATCTGTTACATGGTGTATCCACTATACTGTACAAATCCCTATCAAGTGTGTTTTCATACAAATTGTTATAAATAAGAACGAGTACACTCGTATATAAAGATTTGAGCAGAATATTATCAGAGCTTTTGTTCAACCTTCTAACCAATCAGCATTGAGGATTCGAGAGCTCTGTGTTTAGTTATTTTTTTTTTTTAAACAAATTGATTTATCATTTGGCTGTCCTAAATAAAATAAACTTTTATCGATATTATAACTTAAAATGTGTACTTGTAATGTTTAGTACTTCTGACAGTCTATGTGCACTCATGTATTGTTGCAGAAACTAAAAAGGGAAAACACCAAGCTGAAATCACAGTATGAAGACCTGAGGTAACAGATGGGACTTTTGTATTTGCCTTCTTTCAAAACCTGTCGCTTTATGTTATAAAGGACTCCTCTGAGAACCGTCATTCAGATCCTTTCCGCATGGCACCTCCATCTGCCTCTGTGTTCAGGTGTCAGTACAGGCAGCTCTTAGAAGAGGCCAAGGAGGAGAAGTTTGACGAGAGGAGAGTCAACCTGCTCAAGGCTCAGGTCATGCAGCTAGAAAGACAGGTATAGAAGAAGTGTATTTTTGACAGTAATATACAATCGAGCCTTAAACAAAATTCACGAGACTCACTATTATGTTAAATAAATTTTTTAGTCATTTTAGTCTTTTTTTTTCCCGTTGATTTTTTTCCCTGATTTGCTCCCTAATTTAGTCGTGTCTAATTCCTTGCCGTCACTAAGGGGCTCCTACATTAAGCTACTACTACAGTACCACTCAGTTGGGAGGGCCGAAGACTATCACGTCTTTCCTCCGAACCATGTGACACCAGCTGACCGTATCTTTTCGTACTGCTCGCTCACGCACCATTGGGGGGGCGGCGTAACACACTCGGAGGACAGTGCTATCCGCTCCTTCCGCTTGCGTTAGCTCACAGACACCCCTGATTTGCTGTGATTAATGTGGGAGCGCTAAATACCTCTCATCCCGCCCCTCTGAGAGAGCTCGGCCAATCAGCGCTCTCTAGACCTCCGGCTGCGAGAGGTTACATAATCACCAGGGAATCGAACCAGCGATCTCCGGATGATAGGGCGAGCACTTTACCACTGCGCCATTCGGAGGCCAGTCATTTTAGTCTTTGTTTAAAAACAAAACATGAGAAACATTTCCTGCTTAAACAAGCCATTTAGATTTTTCCCTCTAATGTGACCTCATATAAGAAGATCCCCTCTCTCTACTTTTTGCTCAACACGACTCAGATCTGCTCGGATCTCAGGTAGGGGTACTTGAGTGTGTGGCTTGGCAGTAGCTCATTTGAATAGACACTGAATCAGTGTGTTTGAGAAAGGAATTAAATCGAGGGATTTTGATGTTTGAAGAATTGCATTATCTGATGAATATTTTAGCTAGAGCATTCACAGCCACACTTACTTAGGTCTGAGACTTAGGGCAACCTGCTAAAGATAGTAAGATACGGGACTTGGATCTGATGTACTGTATAATTAAGTTAAGTTACACCACATGCATTTTAACTATTTTCTTTTTGTCTGGGTTTCTGGGAAGGTACAATAAATGTGCCTTTTATGGTCCCACGACAGCAACAAGGATAAACACAACTCATTACTCTTCTGAGCACTTCAGCCTTCCTAAAACCTGCATTTGTCTCGAGTAGAAATCTCTGAATGTATTTTGCTATTTAAAATGATATAAAATGTTCAAAAGCAGCTGACTGTTTAGAATTTTGCTAGACTTTTCCACTAAAGAACGCTTGATGTTGCTTGATGTAAGTGATGATGTATGGGTACGTGCATGGTATTCATCCAGACTATATTTCTAACAGTTAAAAATATTATGCACGAGTACAGTATGTTGGTTGATTTTACATGTATACAAGATTTCAGCAGTCACTTTGCACCCAACATAGTGAGCTCACACAGTACGTTCCACCTTATATACTACCTTAAGAAACTGACCGAATTTATACTATATTACTATAGAAACTGACCGAATACTTTATTACGTTGCTCTTTCAGCTGTTTTTAATAGGTTGCTAAGCGCTTTCCAAATGAGTGATACATAGATGCGAATCAGGACAGACCTACTGTCATCATTTTCCTTCTCGCCTGTGTCTATTTTTATGCATTCTGACTGCGTTCTGATTGCTTTTGCAGGTGATTTTGCTGTCCGAGGGCTTGAGCTCGCAGGCCTGCCGTAGTCAGGATGTGGAGAAAGCCCTTGATCCTCTAACACAGAGATTAAGGTATGCTTACTGAGTGGTGAGGCTACAATACAGCGAGTGACCTGACTGCAAATAGCATTCGTTCCTCCTCTGGTCAGGTTACCATAGAAGCAGAGGTGTTTGATTTAGAAATGTCAAGCAACGTTTCAGTCCGAATAGAAAGATAAACTGACTACGGCTTGATAACATGGGAATGCTTAAGTATTTTTCTTACAAATGGGTGAAACAAGTCCGAGCGGCGGTAGTAGGGGGTCTGAAGATTGATCGGGTATATCGGCTATAATTCATCTTATGGTATCAGTTATATCTGTAACATAATGCTGGTATGGAACTTGAGAAAAAGTATAACACATGATCTATGGCGAATGTAATGCGACAGAGCGAAAGACTCAGTGATGGTTAGAGCATGGGATTATATTGCAGCATGCACACTGCTAGTGCGTGACAACGAGCACGACGTCACTCAGAAACATGTCTGTCGCTGCAAGAGTGCTATCACTCGTCAGACAGTAATAGAATTGATTTTGCTCGCTCACATGTATAGAAAAGCAGCAAATGCCATATTAAACATGGTTATTATTAATATTATTAATAACGGTTATTATTACAAATAATTCTAAATGCATTTACAAAAACAAGTGCTTTTTATTCGTATAAACCAAGAATAGTCAATCAGGATGTGAGTAGTTATTAATTTAAAAAACAGTGGTCTTTTTCATCAAAACTGTCTAGCTTTGGTAGCTCGTGCCCATAGTAGCCTCAGATTCTTGTTTCATATGTTTTCTGATCCACTCACCATGATTGTAAGAAATGGTTATATGAGTATAAATTACATTTTTGTAATATTTTCTTTCCTATATCTGGAGATGGTCATGTGTGAAAATGCCAGGAGATCAGCAGATACTATATGTCATCCATGTCACTATCACAGTCACAGAGATAGTTCCCATTTTGATGTCGGATGTGACTGTAGCTACATGTTTTTATGCATTACTGTACTACAGCTGGCACAGGATTGCAGTACAGTTCAGGGCTCATGTGAGCACACGGTCAAAATGATACAAACGCCCACTAGATTAGAATCCGGAAATGTCTTTTAATTTGCAGAGCCCATGACCTCACAACTTTCTGTTTACTGTCATGATTGACTAGAGCTGGTAGGTCCCGTGTGCCAGCATAAAAAGGGCTCTGTTTGACAACACCTGATGGACTGACCAACACCTGATGGACTGACCAACACCTGATGGACTGACCAACACCTGATGGACTGACCAACACCTGATGGACTGACCAACTGACCAACACAGTACAATGGGAAGGTCCATAGAGTAGATCTGAAAAAGTGAATGTTAGAATTGGACAGTTCAGCAATGTCCATTGGAGCCGTTCTAAACAAGAAGTTGTTTGTCACTTTTCCAAGATCTAGAAGAAAACTATCACTTTTAAAAGTTTTTAGCAACATGACACTGATCAACTAACTTTCATAGCAAAATGCCACTTATCCCCCCCCCCCCCAAAACAAAAAACAGCTTTTGCAAATTGCATTAATTCTTTGACACTACCAGATGTGCAAGATAGAGGCTGCAGTGTCAAAGCTAAGAGAAAGGATTTTTACAGTTCGTTACTGCGATTGCATCAGTGGTCATGCGCCACTACAGTATGAAAAGGCTCTGTCCCAAAGTGAAACTGAAGATGGAAGAAGAGGAATCTTTTTCCTTTTTTACATTCTTTGCTTAAACTTGTTTTTTCTCAAAATGGACAGACCACATTTGTCTACAGTGAAACCCTACATGTATAGCATATCTCGTATAATTTTTGGCCTTTCATAATACATTTGCCATTATGTCGCCTTCTGCCTAGTCACATGTTCATCTGATCTACCTCATTGCTGAAGCAGAGGCAGTAGCCATAGGCATGATGTCACACTAGTCTAATCAGGCTCTGCGTCTTCTGGCTTACTGATCTGAGATCAGTTTTACCCACACATATCCCACCCAGGCAAACCATCATCGGCTCAGCCAGGTAGGGTCCCTGGATCTGTACAGCGGGGGCCGAAGTTAATCAGCTCAGCTTGCCGCCTCTAAGTGCCTGTTATTGGGGCCTCTGATCCAATAAAGTCTGGGATTATGGCACTTTTCTCGGACATAATTTAATTTTGTTACACCCCGCAAAAGCACAGTCGCATCTCCTCTCCCCGCTGACAGCTTGATGATCAGCAGAAACAAGCCGAGAAATGGGTTGGCCTCTATAAAAAGCTCGCAAGGATAACACCATCTTGGCTGTCAAATCATTTTGACATGTCTGACACGCTACGTTGAGGCGTTTGATCGTTCCTTATGAGTCGCTAGATGAAATTTCCCACTGTCCCTGCAGAATGGAGGCCGTCATCGTGAAGACACTCCAGGGTTAATGATATTATGTTTCATTTACCGGCTGTAATATATCTTTATTACTGGCAATTAACGAACTAATCAAGCATTTATTTGTGCTCAGATCGCTGCTGTTCTCTGAGGATCCTGCTGCTGATGTGGTGATCACTCGGACAGAGCTCGCACAGTTGGTAGAAAGGTGTGAGGATGTGAGACAGAAGCTGCACAGAAATAATCAGGTATCGTTGTATGCATGTTGGGAATCTAAACAAATTGGGGTGTGGACCAGTGGACATGGACGGGGTCCCAGTCCATCGCAGGGAACACACATATGCATATACACATCCACATTCTCATTCACACACTTTTAGCCTAATCTGCATGTCTTTGGACGGTGGGAGGAAACCGGAGTACCCGGAGGAAAACCACCAAGCACGAGGGGACCTGCAAACTCCATGCACACAGATCAAACACGTGTACCGAACCCAGACCATGGAGGTGCAAGGCCACAGTGCTAACTACCACGACACTGTATTGTTTATAAATGATAAAAAAAATTACAATTTCAAGTTTTGTGTTTCGGAAAACTAGTTAGCACTTTAGGGATAGCAGCCATAAACAGTTATTCCCTTACCACATTGTATATTTATTATTAACAATCAGCATATGTTTGAACATTAGCTGCAAGGCCAGTAATACTGCATCATATTTGTTCTATTAGAACCTGCACATCAATCCTGTCTACAATTATTCCTCACGATTACACTAGGATTGGTTGTGAAGTTTTGCAGTGGTTGCTAAGGTGTTGAGGGTTTTCAACCCTCCAATCAATGAGCCTAAAATAAACGTCAAATCGCCTCTCAAAGCGTTAAAAGCTTTTAGGAGCTGCAGATGCCGAGCATCTGTTCGAGGGTGTCCTCACACTTGCCCCATCTGCACTCTGATTCCGAGTGCGTGTTCAGGGAAGGACAATATCATTGCAGGTTTGTTTTCACATAAATGAATTCCTCCCGGACTGTGGATTGATTGGATAATATGCTGTATGCGAAATCGCTGCAAACGTTTGACACTGATTAGTGGTTCGGCTGAAGCTTTTCTGTCAAAGCTGCTTGTTTTGAAATTCCTCCTCACTCGATCTGGCGAGAAGTCGTCCTGTTTTATCTGCAGACACAACATGTCTTTCTGCACCATTGTAAAAGCCGAAACAGGAAGCAACATCACAGTACTTGCAGTCATGAAAGAAACTCCAGATGATGGTTTTCATGTGGTCGCGGGTTGGAAGACAGCTTGACCACACACCTCACAAGTCTAAAAACAAGCGAACGACAATGTCTGGTGTCATGCATGAAAATTTAGATCTTTTGCATCCTTTATATAAATTTTCCATTTAATTGGATGGCTAAGCTATGAAGGATGAGCTGTTAATACAGTATGTGTCCTTGTCATTTTGTGCTAACGTCCCAACAAACCTTTTATTTTATTATAGTTTATAATAGAAAAAATTAAATAAGATTTGTCTCTTACAGGAGAAATCCATGCTGACTTGACTTCTATGTATATGTATCTTTTTAATTTTGATATTTGATCTTTAGTATGAGGGACGTTCAAGTCAAACCGGGAATGGTGATAACATTTCTAAATGAAGGTGTAAAACCGGTTACAGAATTTCTTTTTTTTTTTTATTCTTTTCAGAATAAATGAGCGTTATGGCAGTGGTGCTAAATTAATCTTAATTAAATCTCTCCATTAAGAGCTCACTATTAATGAACTGCTTACTTTATTATTACCAAAGAATATACAGTAAATAAAAATAGTGTTTTAAAAAGCAAACAATATTACTGAACCAGTTCAACACTGTCTGTCCTACTTCCAAGGCTACAACCCCACTGCCACCATACTGTAGATGGACTGGTGTGTGGCTTTAAGAGGGAGATTTGTCCTCCTGATTGATCTAGAACTTCTTCATCATCATGCTATCTGGTCTCTCCAGCGTCTTTCCCGTCACTTTCTTTTGTTCAACCTACACCAAAATACAATGTCTATCTTTCTTTCTCTCCCTCCCTCTTTCCCCAGCTAATAACATGCCACAATGATAGAAAGTCCTGTTAAATAATAGGCATGGTGTTATTACATGCTGTGTCATTTATGTGCTTCAGGGGAGGATATTCTGTATACCTGTCACGATGAAAGAATGGCGCCGGCCCAAGAGGCTTCTTCGTCTTTTTCCTTTTTTTCGTGTGTGTGTGTATGTGTCAGAGAAGCACGTCAGAGATGTCGTTCTTGTCCTCGCTCTCACACTTCTTTTATTGTCTTGCTTTCCATTCTCCACCCGGTGACCCAGTGGGACCACAGAGACGCTATATAGAGAGCGGCTGCAAATAAAAGTGAGCCGAGAGCTTTTAAAATATCCTCTTCAGGTGCTTGATTTTTCACATGGAAATGGTTAGCTATAGCAAAAGCATGTTTGCTAAGCAGTCTTTGTTTATGCATTTCTTTTGAGAAGCGCATATGGTGTGGATGTGTGTAGATGTGTTTGTGTTTTGAGGTGCCGTATTGCTCATATTGAGCTGATTTCGGCTAATCAGCATTGTTTACGGCTTTGTTCAATTAACAGGTAAGGAAAAGGAATGAAGATTTTAACATGAGGTGTGATCGTTTTCAGATGGAGAGCAGAAGCACCTTTTGGTGTTCACATACGTACGAGGGGGGCGTTCAAGTCAAACCGGGACTGTACAGTACAGTGATGAGACCCTGTAAAACCATGTGAATGGTGCAGGCAGGTTAAAGGCAGCCCACTGTAGTCCTTCCTGTCACAAGTGGAACGCAAGAGCCTTTTAAAATCGCCGGTTAACTTGTTGCCAACTTTGGGAACAGATGCATCTGTCTGTGGGAACTGTGCACTCACTCATCAATCATTATGATTAGCAACACTTGCACATTACAGGAACTTGGCTGGGAGTTATGGTCACGCCCCCCCTTACAGTCCTGACTTTACTCCAAGCCATTTCCACATGTTTGGGGCATTAAAGGAGTTTCTGGGTAGCCAGTATTTCAGATGTGAAGCAGGCAGTCTGATCATGTACTGAGAATTGTTTTAAATTCTTGATCTTATCTATGCACTAGTAAAACACTGGGATAAGTGATTTAGTGTAGCAGAGCATTACTGTATATAGACAAACACTCACTCACTCATCTTCTATACCGCTTTATCCTCTATTCAGGGTCGCGGGGGCCTGGAGCCTATCCCAGGAGACGAGGCATGGTGGACAGGGTGCCAATCCATTGCAAGGGCACACACACTCACGCACTCAATCACACACTACAGGCAATTTGGGAATGCCACCTAGCCTATTCTGCATGTCTTTGGACTGTGGGAGGAAACCAGAGTACTTGGAGGAAACCCACCAAGCACTGGGAAGAACCTGCACACAGAGATGGGAATCAAACCCGGACCCTGGAGGTGCAAGGCGACAGTGCTAACTACTACACCACCACCTCTTCTTTAAAAAAAAAACATTGTTTCTCTATATAAGTTATTACTCTCAACTGTACTGCTTTTGTTATTCTGTACAATTAAAAGTCCCGGTTTGACTTGAACGCCCCTTGTATTTGCTTTTATGAGAATTTTAAAGCAATGTACTGAAATGTTCCTGATACAAGTCTCCACCTTGAAAGCTACCAGATACAGTGGGATGCGTAAGTTTTGGCAACCTTGTTAATCTTCATGATTTTCCTGTATAAATCGTTGGTTATTACGATAAAAAAAAATTCAGTTAAATATATCATATTGGAGACATGCACAGTGATATTTGAGAAGTGAAACGAAGTTTATAGGATTTACAGAAAGTGTGCAATAATTGTTTAAACCAAATAAATTTGCATGAATTTGGGCACTGTTGTCATTTGATTGATTCCAAAACCTTTATAACTAATTATTGGAACTCATATTGGCTTGGTAAGCTCGGTGACCCCTGACCTCCATACACAGGTGAATCCTATTATGAGAAAGAGTATTTAAGGGGGGCAATTGTAAGTTTCCCTCCTCTTCAAATATTCTCTGAAGAGTAGCAACATGGGGGTCTCATAACAACTCTCAAATGACCTGAAAACAAAGATTGTTCACCATCATGGTTTAGGGGAAGGATACAGAAAGCTGTCTCAGAGATTTCAGCTGTCTGTTTCCACAGTTAGGAACATATTGAGGAAATGGACGACCACAGGCACAGTTCAAGTTAAGGCTTGAAGTGGCAGACCAAGAAAAATCTCGAATAAACAGAAGCGACGACTGGTGAGAACTGTCAGAGTCAACCCACAGACCAGCACCAAAGACCTACATCATCATCTTGCTGCAGACGGAGTCCCTGTGCATCGTTCAACTATACAGCGCACTTTACACAAGGAGATGCTGTATGCGAGAGTGATGCAGAGGAAGCCTTTTCTCTGATCACAGCACAAACAGAGCCGCTTGAGGTATGCTAAAGCACATTTGGACAAGTCAGCTTCATTTTGGAACAAGATGCTGTGGACTGATGAAACTAAAATTTAGTTATTTGGGCATAACAAGGGGCGTTATGCATGGAGGAAAAAGAACCCAGCATTCCAAGAAAAACACCTGCTATCTACAGTAAAATGTGGTGGTGGTTCCATCATGCTGTGGGGTTATGTGGCCAGTGCAGGGACTGGGAATCTTGTCAAAGTTGAAGGATGCATGGATTCCACTCAATATCAGCAGATTCTGGAGACCAATGTCCAGGGATAAGTGACAAAGCTGAAGCTGCGCCGGGGCTGGATCTTTCAACAAGACAATGGCCCTAAATACTGCTCAAAATCTACTAAGGTATTCATGCAGAGGAACAAGTACAACGTTCTGCAATGGCCATCTCAGTCCCCAGACCTGAATATCATTGAAAATCTGTGGTGTGAGTTAAA
>JAOTQY010000026.1:12711374-12730638 GCA_026413445.1 Dolichallabes microphthalmus | reverse complement strand
TGATGCAGAGGAAGCCTTTTCTCCGCCCACAGCACAAACAGAGCCGCTTGAGGTATGCTAAAGCACATTTGGACAAGTCCGCTTCATTTTAGAATAAGGTGCTGTGGACTGATGAAACTAAAATTGAGTTCTTTGGGCATAACAAGGGGTGTTATGCATGGAGGAAAAAGAACACAGCATTCCAAGAAAAACACCTGCTATCTACAGTAAAATATGGTGGTGGTTCCATCATGCTGTGGGGTTATGTGGCCAGTGCAGTGACTGGGAATCTTGTCAAAGTTGAGGGACGCCTGGATTCCACTCAATATCAGCAGATTCTGGAGAGAAATGTCCAGGGATCAGTGACAAAGCTGAAGCTGCACCGGGGCTGGATCTTTCAACAAGACAACACCCCTAAACACTACTCAAAATCTACTAAGGTATTCATGCAGAGTAACAAGTACAACGTTCTGCAATGGCCATCTCAGTCCCCAGACCTGAATATCATTGAAAATCTGTGGTGTGAGTTAAAGAGAGCTGTCCATGCTCGGAAGCCATCAAACCTGAATGAACTAGAGATGTTTTGTAAAGAGGAATGGTCCAAAATACCTTCAACCAGAATCCAGACTCTCATTGGAAGCTATAGGAAGCGTTTAGAGGCTGTTATTTCTGCAAAAGGAGGATCTACTAAATATTGAGTTCATTTCTTTTTTGTGGTGCCCAAATTTATGCACCTGCCTAATTTTGTTTAAACAATTATTGCACACTTTCTGTAAATCCTATAAACTTCATTTCACTTCTCAAATATCACTGTGTGTGTCTCCTATAAGATATATTTAACTGAAATTTTTTATCGTAACAACCAACGATTTATACAGGAAAATCATGAAGATTAACAAGGGTGCCCAAACTTATGCATCCCACTGTATGTTCTATCTACAAGATGGCAGGTGTGGTTGTGTTGATCTGTTTGGGCAGAGGATACAATGCTGTGAAAAAGTATTTGGTTCGATGGGTCACTGGAGTCCCAAAAACTGGAGAAGAAAATGGCTTGGTAAACCTTTCCAGACAGATGCATGTTAATTACTTTACTTTTCATCTGTTTTTGAATTTCTGTAGATCGAGTTGCTTCAACACGAACATGAACGAGCTTCACTTTGTCACTTTTTAAAAAAAAATTTTTTTTGGATTTTTTCCTGATTTTCTACCTAATTTAGTCCAATTCCTCCCCGTTACTTGGGGGCTCCCACATTAAGGCTACCACTTCCACTCAGTCGGGAGGGTCGAAGACTCACGTGTTTCCTCCGAACCATATGACGCCAACCAACCGCATCTTTTCGAACTGCTCGCTCACGCACCGTTGGGGGTGGCGTAACACACCCGGAGGACAGCGCTATCCGCTTCTTCTATCCGTGAGCTCACAGACGCCCCTGATTGGCTGTATAGTCGTGATTAATGTGGGAGCACGAAGTATCTCTCATCCCTCCCCTCTGAGAGAGCTCGACCAATCAGCTCTCTCTAGACCTCCGGCTGTGAGAGGTAACAGCATCACCCGGGATCCGAACCAGGGCAGTAATCAGCCCTGGGTGTAGCAAGTGACATTGAACTTTTTTTTTAATTATTCATGATTTAGCAAGGGGAATATACTTGGACCAGGTAGATTTGGACAGCTTCTTTCCACTAATAAATGAAATCATCACTTAGACACATTTTGTATTTACTTTTTTTGATGTGAATCATTTAATTGTGACAGATATGCAAAAAAAGAGAATTTATCAGGAATGGGGCAAATACTTTTTTTTACGACACTATACAGGTGAGGAGGTAAAGGGAGCTGTATATACTGTATTAAAGTAATAAACTTTTGCTGCATCGCTCTTTCCAGTATTAGCAGGAAGTCGACCAACATCGGTGAAGCCGTTAAAAAAAAAAAACTTCATTTAAACCTAAAATAGGAAAAAAAAAAAAGTCAACTCAAGGAATATAATCAAAGATTAATAAACAAAGACTCAGTGGAGCGTTTTTAAAAGTTGTCTGCTAGTGATTTATTCAGGCATGCTATAAGAACCTCAACAGATTTTTTTCCCTCTCCTCTCACCCCACGCTTGCTCGATGTTGTTTCGGAGTCATTTGTTCCCCTATTAAGGCTGAACAGGTTGAATGGCTGTTAAGCAGTGCTTTCACAATCTCCTGCGTAATTGAAGTAATTACAGGTTACAGCTGCTGCATGTTGAACACGGCACCATAAACATTGTTACAAGTAGAATTAGAGAAGCACTAGAGCCAGTGCAGGCGACTATATCCCTGAATCCTAATGTGCTCTTTCCGCAGATTATAATTCACACACAGGCCCATGAAGCTTCCTTTCACCTTTTTTTTTTTTTTTAATTGGAAACGCTTATGTGCAGCATAAAAGTGGTGAGGCAATTTTGCCACTTATTTGATGGTAAAACACTTCCAGTTGAATCTCCTCGCTCGGCTGTCTCAGGCGGTGATTATGGGTGTGAGAGGAAAATCAGCTCATGAAAAACACTTCCATTTCCAGCAGGGAAATTGTCTCCAATTTGGTAATTTTCTTTAATTGAATTTGTAATCTCATCAAGATGCTAAAGCCATTGATTCAAACAAACTGCTGTTTGTGGTTTTTTGATGCACGATGGCTATTTTTGTGTGTGTGTGTGTGTGTGTGTGTGTGTGCATGATTGCAGGTTTGTTTAGACAGATTTGCAGTCCGTTCCTAATTGCAAACCTGTCAAACATACTTCTATATACATAGCACAAAAGAATTCTCTACGAGTGTAGTGCATTGTACTGTGTATTACATATGTTCAACAACATGTAGATTCTAAATAGTATATTTGCTGTAGATTCTTGTTAATGCATGTTTTTAAAGATTTCGCATTAGGATTAATTGTTTCGTTCATAAAAAAAGACCAACTCCCGAGACAATACAGTGACAATTTAAGAGCATAACGGTTCCTATAACAGGCTCTTTTAATTAAAAAAAGGAGTTTAAATGGTGAGAGCTTATAAGTCTATGAACTTCATAAGTCTTGAAGCCTTCAAGTGTATTTTTTTTCCCCTTTTTATTCATCTTTGCAGCTTTTTAAATTTTTTTTTATTTTAATCCATGAACCCAGAATGCTCTTAACCAATAATCTATAAACCTTGTAATTATATTTAAACTGGATATTTGTGACTGTACGATCATTGATTTGTGATTTCCTTTTGCATTTAAAGCAATTGATTGGGAAAAAATGTCAATCGGATTTAATTGTCAGAAATTCCTAAAACGGACCATATTGTGTGTCTGCTTTAGTTTTTTTTTTCTTTTCTGCGCACATGGTCAACTACTGTGAAGCAGAAAATCTCATATATCCGGAGATACGTGCGTGCGTATAATGTTACTAACTGCCCGTGACCACAACAAGTCTGTGTAAAATGCTGAATGATGTATCTAACCGTGAATTGTTATACAATTTTCCTGGAAAAATGGCCACTCCTGGATGTGGGCGTAATTACATTTTGAAAAAATTATACAAGTAAACCTCCAACAAAGAAAAATCTCAACATGAACGGTGTATATATGTAATATATCACAGGGAATATGCATACAGCGGTAATGCTAGATGGCCTGCAATGACAACATGCTTCTGCTTTGACAGCTTTGTCATGTTTGTAACGTTAATATATATTCGCTAATAGATGCTTAAATAAGTAATCCTCAATTAAGGAGGATTTGATTTTCAGGAAGCACAACGGATACAAGAAGAATTGTACCGCACAAAAATACTGATTATTACTCGATCTTCGATCGGTTTACTCACCCATCATGGATGTATGCTGTAAATTGATTTCTTAAAAGTTCAGCTAGGGCAAAGGTCTATCTCCCTTAATCAGTACATTCAGGATTTTGTGCTCAACATGTTTACTTGCTTGCTCTAACAACTATGGTTTAAAGAAAGCAGTCTCGTATTTCTTAAAGTAAAGCAGCAGTCAGACCAAACCTAAATGAAATTCTCCTGGAGGAAAAGCCATTTCTGAACGTGTAAAAGATGTGTTTCACACTGACTTTATTTGACCTATGAATTTGTGAACCATGTCTTCTATTTCAATACTTTCCTTTTTTTTTTTTTCATGCCCTTGTCAGAGCTTGGTGTTAAAGATTTTAAAATAAGAACTTGCCCTTGGGGAGTCCTAAGGGCAAAAAGCAGGGGCATGTTGAAAAATAAGGTCTCGTCCTGAAAACAAGAAAAGGAAAAGAAAAAAAAAAAGTAGCAACCAAAGAAAAACACATACTTGAGTCCATTTGGAAGTGATGAACCCTACTCTGGATTCTTGAAAAGAAGACCACCCACAGCAGCTATTTATAGAGTGATTCCAAACCCAAGTGATGAAAAGCATTTACATCAAATTCATGTCCCAAATGCAAATAGTGGCAGAGATTCGTCTTGTTTATTCCATGTTTCCCCTAAAATAAAAGTGCTGAGCCTATCCAGTATCTGTCTTATTATTGCTTCTATAGAGCTATTTTAATGCAACAGAAAAACCTTTTCCCATCCATGGCAGGAATACAAGGGAGCAAATTTACCTGTGATCTCCAGGTGGGATGGATAGCAGACTCTACCTCGCCTGTTAATCACAGTGATACGAGCCAATCACGGTGAGCTCATGCATGTGGAAGATGGTGGATAGCACTTTTCTAATGACCAACATTTTGGCTGGTTTCATGTGTCTAAGAAGGAGCACAGGTCATGCTTCAACCTTACCATTTTGGAAGCCGCTGTGTAATAAAGGAGAACTGGCTAATGGGTAAAAATTGTATGTATATGTACTGTATATACACTGGCCAAAAAAGCCACCATTTCAAAAAAGGGTACAATTCTGGAAGTACTGTATGGTGCTGAGCTATCAACTTTGTGGTAAAATTGTGATCAGAAAAAAAAGCATGAATCACTTAGAAAAACATGGACGTTGCATGGTTAAAAAAAATCAATAATAGTGAAAGTAAAAGCATTTCTATACCCACATAATGTGATGAGAACAGAATGAATTTTTTTAGTGAGAAAAAAAAGACTTGGAATTGCTAGAGGGCATAAAGATTAGAATTTGGACGTTCAAATTGACCCTATTCCAGAGTTATGGGCTCATCTGGTTAATAATGGGAGAGCATTAAGTGATGCACCCATCATACATAGTGCCAACTGTACAAACCTCTTGCGTGGTGATCAGGTGTTGCTTTAATTGGTCAGGTCTGTGCTCGGCAACATCATGTGGAATAAAATGAATTCAGCTGATAACCTGAATGTACTGCATGACCAGGATATACTGTATGCATGCCACCAGTCAAGGTTTGGATGCACCTACTAATACCATGGTCCTTAGAAACCAATGCTGAAGACATCCAACATATGCAATAATCTCCTTTGAGCAGTTGTTTTAGAGATGTTCTGATTTCTTAGCCTGGTAACTCTAAACGAACTTGGTCTTTCTTTACTGGGATGGTCTGGGATGGTGCTTGATGGGTTTTGCAAATGCACTTGACAATACTTTTCTATTCCAGAAAAACTGACTATTGTTTTCTTGACCAACTGACTACGGTGGCGTTTTTTTTTTTTTTTTTTTTTTGTTACTTAATTACCTAATGTCATATGTGTTATTTCATAGTTTTTAAAAAATAAATCCAATATTGTCCTAAAACGTAGAAAATAAATCCAATGGACCTTTGACTGGTATATTTTCAAAAAAGTATATCTCTGCTGTTGACTCACAGTTTAAAAATAAACCATTGTGCATTATGAAGTTGGTTTCTTCTTTCCCCCCTCATTTGTGCCAAAAATTAAAACAAGTCATTTTTTAACTTTTTTTTTTTTTTTTTTGCCATTCATCAGATGAGAGAGATGTCATCTTAAGTAAGCTCCTTAACAAGAGCAGTTTATCGGCCTGGCCTTGAAGACGGAGGGAGGATGTGTTTTATACAGCCATGTCTAAGGCCATATTTGGAGAGAGGGATTTTCATCTGCTCTGCATCTGGATATCATCATATTAGCGTTCCAGCTTGTTAGACTCGCACCCTGCCTACGCAAAGCGGCTGCCGATGTGCGTTAAGAAGGATGATATGAATTATATGTAGGAGGGGAGTGTAAAAGCCTCGGTATGATGATCCTTATTGATGGCTGCTGGATGATATCAGAGGTCATATTGCACAATATGTGATCTCAGGATTGATGCTTTACTGGCTCAGATAAGCTCACTGGTGCTGCTTGGACTCTGGAGGAAGCAACAAATTCTGAGCACAGCCTATTGAGCCGGTGATCGTTTATTCAGTGGTCTATTGTCAAGCACTGCCTTTGTCGATCTTAATTTGCAGAATCATCTGTTGCTTTAATTCCAGAACAAATCCTAGGAGAACTCTGTTGCTATCTAAAGAAGGGCACGAAACCTAAAGTCTTGATGATAGCTTGCCCGATGTATGTGCACACCTATACGGCCACAGAAAGTCTTTTGTGTGTTGTGTTATTGAAGGACTTTTTTCTGATAAGGCGCTGACCTCAGTGGGTGCAGTCAATCTGGAAGGCTTGCTGGCACTGAGCATCTGCAGAAAACCTTATGAGAGAGAAAGAGAGAGAGATTGTGATTGAGCCGAGCACATCCGAGTTAGAGCGGCTGTTCGGGGGCCATGGCTGAAGCATGGATCACTGTAATTACTGGGCAGTCCAGGCCCGGTTATTAGTTTAGGGAATGTCAGGGGCGTATATCAAACCCAATTTGCTCCGTAGCTTGAGAGGTCACTCATCTTCCTGCACCTATTTCCCTCCCTCGGAGCAGCAGGGTGGGCAGCCTTCACTTACATCTGTGCTATTTTTATTTTATTTATGTCCTTATTTTTAACAGAGCTGCTTTGTATTGGTTGCCTAATTGGGCAAAATGTATGTCAAAGTCGTGATAATGATCATTCTGGTCAGTTGTCTGAGCATGAATGGAATCATTGTTCAATGTTTTTTTTAATAATGGAATAAATGATCGGAATAAATTTTATGTCCGTTTTTTAAATTAATTAATTAAAAAAAATTATAATCCACCTGCTTGTCTGTTATTTTATCCATCAATCTATTCATCTATCTGTCTGTCAGTATGTCATTTTTGTCCTTTTATTCTGTCTATCTATTTAGATGGATGGTTGGATGAATGGATAAATAAGTTAATAGATATTTCAAGCTTTCTGTCTGTTGTTTTGTGTCTTCTTGCCTTATTGCTCTGTATCAGCTATAAACAATCCCTGTGCTGCATAAAGTCTAGCTGACACTAGAGTCTGCCTTCATGAATGTTAAATAAACATCTCATTACAGATGCCTTGGTTTTTGCTAAACCCATGTAGCACGTTTTTAATTGGCTTATTATCAGTGTTTATCAGTGTTAAGTGGAAGATCCCTTTCAATTAGTTATGGTTACTATACTATAATATATGTTACTACAGAAATGTGGAAACGCATTAGAATGAGCGAATTTGACAGTCGTGAGGTTTTACAGTCTTCCTGCCCTCATATTAACTATAACCTGACCCTTGTACAATCAACATTTCCTGCAGCACCGCAGTAAACCTTCTAAATACCTCTGCTAACAGACTGCACAGTTGTCTCCTTCATCCTTTGTGTGTTTCAGCTCTTTGTTCTAACATGTTTCTTTGAACCCTTTGACCACTTTCTGACAGCGTTATGCTAATTCAGCATCCCGGTCATGCCAGCTGTCTCAAAGGTGATAGAGGAGCTGCTGTCCCTCTAGAGGCTGATTGAAGGAGTCTGGAATGGCATGAGGAGCCAGGAAAAGGGTGCTGTCCTGTTTTGTGTACCTGTTTCATAGGAATGCAGCAGATGGTGGGTTTGGCATGAGTACATGAGAGCAGAGGAACGACAAGCCTTCGGTTAAATTATGCTCCACTGCCCATGCTATGAGGCTGAGCCCACCTGGCTGCTCAGTGTATGCGAGATAGAGACAAACTTCATTATGTTTGCTTTGTCTCCGCATTAAGGCATGGCTGCTGGACCTGTCGTCAGTGGCGTTTGATGGGAGGCTGGAAAGATGAACAAGCAAAAGCAGCAGGACACAGTTATGCTTTGGAGGAGCATGTTTAATTACGTACTTTTGGCTGGATTCAGGGTTATCAGAGTAAGAATAGAAGATATATCAGTATTTAGACAGAGAAAATTGTACCTGACTAGATCAGTGGTTTCCAACCTTTTTTGACCACAGACCAGTTTTATATGAGACAATTTTCCATGGACCAGCCATTGTGCACTCATAACAAAGCATAATACAGTGCTTAATACATGTTTCACTGCACTGAGATAGTTCTATCTACAGTAAGAGTGATGGGAGACATTGACACCCTTATGTTCAAGCTGCTCCGTAATTTCAGACAACCCAGTTTCACAAAGATAGTTTAATGGAAATTGAAGCACGGTTTTCAATGCTTTTGTAGCAATCTCAGGATATTCCACCTTGATTTTAATCCAGAACATCAGCAGAGTTGAATATTAAACATGCTTTTAAGGCTGCATCTGTTATATCGAGCAGTCTTGGAGCATGTGAATCACCTGTTGCAATAAACATGTAATATAGGTACATTCATGTACGACGATTAGTATTTTGTTTTAAATTCAGCCTTCTTTTTGTTAGCAGTCTCAGAGTTAGCTTGTAACGTTAATATAATTTTATCCAGCATCAATTATCCAATTGAGACATAGAAAAGTGTTGGGAAAGAGGTACAAACGAAAGTGAATGCACACTTCGATCATCAATAAAATGGAAAGAAAATTATACATAAATATGTATGTATATTTTTCTATTCATTCTGTGTGACCTGGTACCAAATCATCTGCAGCCCAGTGGTTGGAAACATCTGTTCCAGATCTCCCTCTTTAAATCGAACAATTGCCTGAGAAAGTCTGGGGATAGAAAATACGGACTGACTAAATACCGTATTTTGCACATTCTATTACTGCTCTGTTATTGCACAATACTGTATATTTACACTATATTATGCAATAACAGAATATACAGTATTATGCATATTTTTAGGCACATTTTCCTGAAAAGTCATGATCGTGTACAATGTAAAGGACACACCCATCTCTTGCCTACACAAAAAAATGCTGTTAAAGGGTTTTTTTTCCTTTTTAATGGTTTTGACTTTGGCATTATACTTGTATATAATTGCCATTAAACGGTTTCCAACAGAGATTCTTATTTTTATTTACTTCCTTAAAAATTGTCCAGGGGATGTAATATGAGCTCAGTTTGTGATTTCGTGTTTGAGCTTTATTATTCTCCAACATGCTAATTATAAGTGCAGGACAAAGTCCTCAAAAACTTTCAGTTGCTTAATCCAGGCACTATGGTAGTAATGGTATTAAGTCAATGTTTGGAATAAACACAGTACTGGTTATTATGCTCTTTTTTTGGCTTGTGTTAAATTATTAATATCACAAATCATTCTGATTCTCAGTCATGAGAAAATCTGAGACAAAAGCCAGCTGGTTTACTAGCAGTCAGCTAGATGAATAATTATCCGGAATAGCAGGAAGTCATGTGAATGTTGTTTTTTTTTCATTTGCATATCTATATTTGCATATAATATATATCTATATTTGCATAGATCCTGTTTTTATTTTTTTTTTTAAATAATGACAAAAGAGGTTTTTTTTTTTACTAGTGACTTGGAAATTAAGTACCAGAAAACGGCTTCACTGGAACTTAAATGAGAAACACGACCTCCACGCCTATAAATAAATCCTTTAAGTAAATGTAAATAGATTTATTTATTCTTTATTCTATGGAGTCTTCACAGAGCCGTGATTTTGATCGAACACTGTGCCATTGATTGCGAAAGGTAATTGCAGCCTGGAGAAATGATCTTCACAGAAGGGCTGAAGTCTGTGGGCTGCTTATTTACTGACAGGAACAGAGTGTGTACAGTTTGCCTTAAAGTATTCCCGCTATGCAGAGCTATGCGGAGTTGGGGAAATGTTGTTTACTACCAGTCCAACCTTGTTGTGAGCTTAGCATACAGACACTGATTGGCTTCCTCTGGGAATTTACACTTGCCTTGTTTGCACTTAAAGTAAATGACAAACTGCAAACACAGCTAGAAAGCAATTTTCCATGTAGGAGCCAAAAAAAAAGACGAAAAAATCTCAGGAAATAAAAAAAAGTCACACACTAATATTTTGTTGGACCTCCTCTTGACAACTGTGCAACATCACATAATTAATTTCCGACGAGTGCCAGTAATTTTTGCCAGAGATCTCTCACACCGTGAAGTCTTCTCTAGCATATCCCAAAGCCAGGTCTGGTCTCTGATGAGGTAAGTTTATGTGAAATGCTTGCAGAACCATTCTTTCTCAATTTAGCCTGATGAATCTTGGCACTGTCTTCCTGGGATTTGTCTGTTCTGTGTGATGTGATAACCTGGTCATTTCAGTTGACTTTTCTTGCCACATAACATTGCTGTGCCTAGACCTAACCAACTGAAGCAACCCCAGATCATAAAACTGCCACCAGAGGCTTGTACAGTGGGAACTATGCATGAGCGCTTCCCTTCTTACCCATCACTTTGGAATACTGTCAGTCTGGACTCATCAGACCACATGGCCTATTTCCATTGCTCCAAAGCTGCATCTTTATACTCCCAAAAAACCTAATGCCATTCTGAAACACTGTAACATCATTTCCACGTTGATGGGATACGCCTTCTGACATGAATGTTTAAGAAATGAGAAGCTACTCAGTTAGGGATCAGCAGTGTATAATGTATATAATAACATTTTGAAGCCACCTTTAATTGCATGAGTGCATGATATAGATTCCTCAAGTGAATTAAACTTTTTTAATTAGATTTTTCTTCTGTAGAACTATCTGTGTAGTGATAAATAAATTAATGAGATTAGCGGGTGAATAAAGTTTAAGGGTATCTGTGAAAACAACAGCTGTAATGGTTCATGTTCATGACATTGAATTGCAGCCAGTTTATGACTTGTTTATTGGTTCAGCTTCAGTATTTCTCACTTGATCCTCATCCTCTGGAATATTTTGTTGGGTCCGGGTCTGGTATTTAATACGCTAGATAATAAGCCCTGATCTATTGCATGGTTTCATTTGTACCTCACACACATACATGCAGTACATACACACAGGCAGCCATAACATTAAAACCACAAAACTGGAAAAGCCAATGCAGCACAAATTGCTGAAATAAGTCAGTGCTGGCCACGACAGCGCATTACATTTATGGCATTTGGAAGACGCCCTTATCCAGAGCAACTTACATTTTCATCTCATTGTAAATCTGAGCAGGGATAAGGGCATTGCTCGAAGGACCAACGGTAGCAACTCGGGGGGGAAGTTTAAACCTGGGACCATTCAAGTAGTAGCCCAACGACTTAACCACGGACCCTGAGCTACCCCTAGTGATAGGAAGTTTGGATCATTTTAGTGATTCGTTTCTTTGAATCTCGTTCATCAAAATGAACCAATCTTTTTTTGAGTCATTTAGTTCATTTTGTTCTTTTGATCAGAAATAAAATAAAATGTTACATTTTCAATAAACAGACTACCAACACATCAAATTTTGGTTATAGTTCCAGTAATGAAAAAATTACAATGCAGCTAAGCACATATTAGAATAAACAGAATGACTAGCTCAACTCTCAGATCTTTTGAATTGTTCGTTCTTTTGTCACATGACTCCCATAGATGCTATGCAGTGCAGATTACACGGGAAACAGAATTGAATGGTTCTTCTCATGAGTCTTCTAGTCAAGGTCATTCTTTCTTTTGAATCTATTGCACTGCATAGCATCTATGGGAGTCACATAACAAAAGAATGAACGACTCGGGCTAGAAGAGACTTAGAAGAATCGCTCGATTCTGTTTCTTGTGTTCTGCACTGCATAGAGTCTATGGCAGTCACGTGACAAAAGAACGAAGATTCGGACTAGACGACTCAAAGGTAACTACTCATTTCTGTTTCCTCTGAGAATACTCGTTCATCTGAATCACGTTAAAGACTTGTTCAAAAAGGACGGACCCATCACTACTGTTTCCAAAGTTACCAGAAAACCCAGAGCACCACAGCCCGCCATGCAAGCAAAGAAACCAAGCCACTCCAAACTCCCCAATCCGATCAAGCACCCGTGGGATGCGCCAGACAAACAAGTCCAATCCAGGGAGGCACCACACCACATCCAACAGCACACAAAGAATCTGCAGCCAATGCCCTAATAGTATTTTATTACAGTATATCTAGTATTTGTAAAATACTGATCTACTAAGCTTAACTTGTAAATGTATTTATTTCCTGTGTTCGTGAGAGGTGAATCTGGTTCCAACTACATAGCTTTTCTTGCTATTGCTAATATGATGACTAACCAAGGACATACTGTAACAAATCGGATAGAAATATTCCCATGCACAAGCAGGAGAGAGCTAATCACTGGTGCAGTGGAAAAATTCTAGCCATAAAGCGCCTCTGTTGCACTGTAAGTACATGCTCCCGAAATCCAGACCTTCGGAAGCGTCGATAGTATTGTGTAAATATGTATTTCAGCTCATGCCTGACTAAGGCTGTATCTGTTCTTGCAACACCTACAATTTGTATTACTGTCAGTTCCATTAGCAGATAAAATGTTCTGGCAAATGAGTACGTGTAAATGTGAATGTTCTCACAGTCCTTAAAGTAAACAATCCTATATACAGTATGTTGCTGAGTTCCACAGGTGTCCATATTTCATGCCAGCACCTCGCAGATCAATGGCGCAGCTGCTGTCTTTGCTTTCAGGCTGCTCTTCCTGTCTGTGCTTAGTTTTCTCTTGCTGTCAGATTTATTTAACTCTGCCATGCTACGAAGTATGTACCTAGCCCCGGGCATCATCAATATACACTCCTCTGCTCTGACTAATTTTCTGCTCGTTATGTGAGCACCAGTTAGAGAATATTTCTTGCATTCCTTTGCCTCAACAGCCTGAAGCGAGGTGTCGTAAAATCCGAATAAGCCGTGATGACAGGAAATCACTTATATATTGTTTACAGTTCTGGGCCAGTTCAGGCTCTGCAGGTCGTCTCTTCATGAGAGGGAGACGGAATATATGAAATATATGACGGATATTAGCTGAAATAAGTATTAAAAAAAAGAATAATGGTTATTAACGTGTGTGTGTGTGTGTGATGCCTTGTCATTAATAAATACATAGTGTATGTCAGGGGAAGATTTTTGCTTTTTTATTGTTCCTTGTGTATTGTGAAGATAAGGTTTATTCTCAATATCAGATGAGATTATATGATAAAGATCCTTTAACAATAAACCTGAGATTAGCTACATTTTCTACATCGTGCTTACATCAGCGATATGAACATGTACAGAAAACCAGCTTGCGTAAACAGAAACATGTTTGAGCCTGAGCTTGGGGAAATGAGGATATTCTTTCTCCCCATTTCTTCCCATTCATTTTATGTAATCCTATGCTCTCATGCTGATGGTGACTAGTAGATAAGATTTTGTACTCTGAGATTTTGATCCAAAAATTTGTGAGAACTTTGCCATGGATTATTTTTGCTTTGCGATGGATCATAACTCATGACTCGTAAGATGTGTATTATTATTTTTTTAAGGATTTACCAGAAGTGATGTAGGTTGGTGGAACGATGCATAGCAAAAAGAATCCCCAAAGAAATATTGTCAGACTTTCAAGTGCATGTCTTACTTTCTCTCATACACTGTTTGTACTGTACTGTACATCTTACATAATTGGATTTCTGTATAGCTGTATACAGTCCAGTGTACAGAACATAACTTTCTTCTTTCTGTATCACTGTAGTTTTTCAACCAGTTATCAGACTGTAGTAGTGATCATAGCATATTCTGTATAGAACGAATCTCATCCAATTTCATTAATGCTACTTTTGGCATCGATGTTGGAATGCAGAAGGCTATTTTTCATATTCCGCTCAATCGGCAATAGCCTCTGATGGTGCTTTGATATTTCTGCTGCAGCACTGCAGCTGTATTCAAAAAGAGTTTTGTTCCCTTTTGAAGTTCACCTCTATATCGAAGGTAAAGCAGCTTTAATCTTTAGGCACTGTCCCAATAATCCCGAGCCTTTGATGTCGACGGACCCTAAAGAGCAGACGCAGGACACTAACCGAAGGTGACTCACAGAACCGTATCTGTTCTTTCTGCTTTTCTAGGTGACGTTCCCAAAGGATCTCGCCATGCCGTGGATGCTGAGTGGGTCAAAATTGAGCAAGCAGCCCACCACCTTGCTGGATCTGTGTTACGGCAAGACGGATAACCTAAACCTGCAGGGAGTGGTGAGTCTGTCCAAGTCCAAGTCCACTGTTGAAGTTTCATGGTGGTCTGTCTCACATTGCAAATCAATTTAGTGTCCAGTAGTTTTTATAAGCTTTGATCACTTCAAATGAAAGGCCAATGTGTTAAATATATATTTTTTAAACACAGTATTTGCTTAACAAGGATTAAAGTCAGTCATTATTAATGTTGGTCATAGTTCAGTGTTGATTACAACAAACTCTTTTCTGTCTGAAATTTTAAACTTGCATGTTGTTCCTCAATACTACCATAACACTGCAGGTATAGTTACAGCCCCAAGACAACCTTGATGCAACACCTACCCAACATCAACTTATTAGTTCATTATAGAATTTCAAACAACAGGTAGTCCCCAAGATTACATAAAAATATGAGAACGTCTACCTCTTCGGAAGCAAAAGCTTTTTAAGACACCCCGTATTATCCCATCTGAATTTAGGATGTTGATCTTAAACTTTAGCGGCATACTGTGTGGGTTATTGCTATAGAGAGAGAAAAGAAGATTCCTTCTTTGAATGCCTTGAGGCATTACCTTAAATCATCATGCAGCAGTCTAGGAAGCCAAGTGTGCAAGGGAATGTAATGTAATGAATGAAGCACAAAAGAAGAAGATTTATGAGGTTTATGTATCTTCACACAAATATTCATATACTTTTGATTGAAAAGAAGGAATGCGATAAATTAAAATAACTGAACAAATGTGCACAATGTATTATAGAGTATTACGGTATGTAGGAGTACTGTGTAAAAGTCGTAGACAGCAATTATTTTTGCACTTTTTTTCGCATTACAGAATGGTCGATGTTTTCATTTTTCATTTTAAGAATCAACATTACAAAGAAATCAGCAATATTATTATGTGATAAATATTCTTTCTGGTAGGAACATTATTGAGGCTAGGTGGAGGTTTGCTTGCAGTAACAGGAGAACAGAAGACACCTTCACAATTCTACTAACCCTGTAGTTTCCTTATAAAACTGCACCGTTGTGTAATTTGGAGAACGTATTATGTTTTAAAAGCTAATTATAATGTGGTTCAATTGTTACAGGTTGTTATTTTAATTCGGGAGTGGACACATTATAAATTTATTAGCTAGCCCAGCGGGCCAGTGAAGGCTTCAAAGTGCTGGCCCAGGTCCGGGTATTGTTTTCCTGTGTGCCTAATTAACTTGGGTGAAAAGCGGTTGAGATAGTGTTTTTAAAACCTTTTGTATTCCTGATTCTGATTATCTAGTTTAAGGATAATGAATACATACAGGAAAATTAGGTCCTACCAACATCCAGGTCATGTGTTCGCTTCACGTGTATAGAAAATGCCATAGCACCATTTGGTGCTTTTAATTCATGACCATGAAAAACACAGTGCATGTACGTATTCAACTGACAGAAAAAGGTTTTGTTTTGCAAAGAAATGGTAATTTCTTTTGTCTTTCATTGATTTTTGGATTGCGGATGAGAATAAAGTGCCTGGATTAGTGATTTGTCTAGTCTCGATTTAATTGATTTATGCAGAAAAAAAATTGGAATGCTGCTTAAAAATTATATTTAATCTTTATGTATTATCTACAGAAACGATAGAGGAAAAAGAATGATACATAATAATGAGTTATAACAGCAGTGCTATTATACTATATCAGTATCATCACAGCACCCCAGGCCTATGTTAAACTACTGAGTCAAAAGTATTTGCACCCCCACTTAAGTCGTACTATATATCATTTGGGTTTTCCAAAAATATTAGTGAGGTTACATTTTTACACTTGACTGATGTTGTAACAGGAGAAAAGCATCACCATTATAAACCTTAAAAAGGCAAGAAAATGGATGAAGCAGCACTTAATTCGGTAAAATGTCAACCTTGAATCAAACCACCTATCTTTGATTTGCCTTCTTTAAAAGGAAAAAATTACCCATAAATCTTCCCGGACGTGAAGTCAAACCCAAATTACAAATAATTGGAATCCAAGCATGATATAACGCTCGTGAGCGTGAGATCTACATTTGTTATCAGCTGGAGGAAAATTACGTGTCATTCATAGCTGTAGCAATAGAAATCGTGTAGAGACTATTTTCAGGATGTCTGGATGCCCCCCCCCCCCCTGTGTCCAAGAGTAATTGTTTGTCAAATAGATTGTCCGTACTCTGTTCTCAGCTTTGTAGAGCTTCACGAGAGATTTCACCCTAAATTTCACTCGGTTCCTTTCCTATTTCCACATCGTCCTTTTCTCCACGGTGGGCAAAATAACAAAAGGGAATGTCATGAACCAATTTGAATTTAAAGTGGATTTTTCTTTGACCACCGTCCCCGGAGAGCAGCAGCACAGCTTGCGTTCGAACGCGTGACTGTAGAATTCCTCAAAGAATACAGAGCAGGTCTTTAACTGCACAGTTGTGTGTGAGTGTGACAAAGTTTACACAAAGAATTTATTCTTTCCTTAATAAACACCACTCAATTTGATTTTCTAATCGGCACAAAGGAAACGAGCAGAAATCACAGTGTTCAAAGTATTTCCTTTTAATCTCGCTGTTATCACTGTTGAGTGTTTTTGTGATATCAGGCTTAAAATATGGTAATAATCTATTTAACATTTGATGAGTTTAATCGGAATCAGACTGGATGGTAAAAGGGGACCGTAGGGGGGTTCGGCAGCACCTTCACAACCCTAATGACATTTGTATATAATGAGGCCTCATATGGTGCTGCGTTAAAGCCATTAGAAAAAGACGATGCGATTTCGTTATCAGTTAAATGAATTCAGATAGTGTTGGAGTAATAGAAAGTACACATCTGGTGCTAAAGCCGTTTAATGCGTGATGTATTTCATTTTCATCCCTCGTCGTCTTTGTAAGACACATCCTTTACTTGATTAAAACACTTAATGATGATTTATTATTAATCAAGCGATTTGCAAACGTAATGGATTCCATTGTCTTGGCTACATTTATTCATTTCGCAGCCAGCGTTCATTTAAGTGCAGACTACGACATATAAAATAAAAATTAAATAAAGTGCACATCTTGAAAAAAAAAATAAATAAATTACGAGGCACATATTACACGTTGTGACAACGAGTTGTAGTTGTGACAGCGGGCTGTCCAGTGGTCTCCATGATCCTGTTTGCACAGTGAGAAGCAGACAGTTGAACGTAGAAAGGGATGATTAGGCATGGCAGGACAGATGGGAAACACATGGGGCTGGACAGGCATGTGTTTTCTCATTCACATGTAGACAGACACACAAGTGCACAAATCTACAGTACGTGGTGGGAGGAGCTTCCGGTGCTTGCATCCCTCTCGTGTGTGTGTGTGTGTGTGTGTGTGTGTGGGTGCAAGACTGTGAATTACAGATGTTCAGTGGTGGAAGATTTATTAGCTTTTAAGTTTTATTTCCGATATGGAAACGATATTGTGTGCATATATGTGCATTTTGCAAAATTGCTAAATATATACACTATATTGGAAAAGGTATTACTCTAATACTCACCCATCCAAATGATTGAATTCAGTTGTTCCAATCAGTTCCAATCAGTTCTGAAGATGTAGTAGAAGGTGTATAAAACCAAGTACCTAAACATGCAGACCACTTCTACAAACATTTGTAAAAGAATGAGTCGCTCTCAGGAGCTCCGTGAATTCCAGCATGGCAGCAGGTTAGGATGCCAATCGTGCAATAAGTCCAGCCGTGAAATTTCCTCGCTACTAAATTTTCCATAGTCAGCTGTTAGTTGTATTAAAACCAAAGCCATTGGGAACGAGACCAACTCAGCCACAAGGTGATAGGCCACGTAAAATCAGAGTGTGGTGCTGAGATACATACTGTAGTGCAGAGAGGTCGCCAACTTTCTGCAGAGTCAATAGCTACAGACCTCCAAACTTCATGTTGCCTTCAGATTAGCTCCAGAACAGTGCGTAGAGAGCTTCATGGAATGGGATGCATGCTCGGCGCAGCTGCATCCAAACCTCACATTACCAGGTGCAATGCAAAGCATCGGATGCAGTGAAGTAAAGCACGCCGCCACTGGACTCTAGAGCAGTGGAGACGTATTCTCTGAAGTGACAAACCACACTTCTCTGTCTGGCAATCCGATGGGTTTGGCAGTTGCCAGGAGAATGTTTCTTGTCTGACTGCTTTGTGCCAAGTGTAAAGTTTGGTGGAGGGGGGGTTATGATGTAGTGCTGTTTTTTAGGAGTTGGGCTTGGCCCCGTAGTTCCAGTAAAAGGAACTCTTAATGCTTCAACACACATTTTGGGCAATTTCATGTTCCAACACATGTGCACAAAGCAGGGTCCATAAAGACATGGAGGAGCGAGTTTGAACACCTATGGTCGAACACTTTTGGAATGAATTATAGCGGAACTGCAGGCCAGGCCTTCTCAACCAACATCAGTGTCTGACCTCACAAATACGTTTCTTTAAGAATGGTCAAAATGCCCTTGCCAAAAGAGTTGAAGCTGTTATACAGCTGCAAAGTGGGCAGGCCTAACATCATATTAAACTCCATAGTTTAAAAATTGGATGTTACTCAAGTTAAAGTTAGGCGAGCGAATACTTTTGCCAATGTAATGTCTTTGCAATATTGCAAATTTTCAGTCGGCAATCTGGTATGGATGTACACTGTAAAAAAAAAAAAAAAAGTCCATTTTACGGTAAAAAACCGGCAGCTGTGGTTGCCAGGATTCTACCGAAAAAAATACGGTAGCACCGTTATTGCACTGTGGAAAAAAAACAACAACGTAAATTTTACAGTAAAAAATGGCAGCTGTGGTTGCCAGAAGTTTACCGTAAATTTTTCTACAGATTTTAATTGTTTTTTTTTTTACGGTTTATCCATCCATCCATCCATCTTCTTCCGCTTATCCGAGGTCGGGTCGCGGGGGCAGCAGCTTCAGGAGGGATGCCCA
>JAOTQY010000026.1:12679388-12692476 GCA_026413445.1 Dolichallabes microphthalmus | reverse complement strand
ATAAACAGTAAACTTGGCCGATTTCGTTATTATTTTGTTGACAAGTGGGGCTTGAAAATTCGCTCACCCCCTTAAGTTGGGAATGACAGAAAAAGTTTGAGAACCACTGCTGTAATGTGACAAAATATGGAAAAGTTCAAGGGGGCCGAATACTTTTGCAAGCCACTGTATATTAGAAAGAGAGATAGAGAGAGAGATTGATGTTGGAAAAAAATGCCACTTTATTAAACAAATAAGGTACATATTATTTTGCCATACTGAAAACATTTAGCCCAACCCTTCTTGAACAAATCACAGTCTATTATCTAATGTTTTTTTTTCCTCTTATAGCTTCTCACCTAATTACGGCCTTTCTTTAAAAAACAAAGTTAATGTCCAAGCAGTTGGTCTGTCAGCATTTTGCCATCCATTTTGATCCACTTAGTGAGGCCATTCAGGAACTAACACAGAGCGAAACATGTGGACTGTGTGGATTTCCTGGGGCTTGGCTTGGGGAAACACAGCTGTACGAGACTTGTGAGGTCATCACAGATTTGCTGTTGCTGTGCTCTGTGCATACCAGAGCTCTGGAACATCGTTAGTACAATGGGTGGAGGGTCTATAGATTTTAACATCTTACATATCGGTGAAAGCAGAGGAGCACATTAACTCCAGGCCTGAAAGACAGACGTCTAACGTTCACTAGAGAATCACTAAACATTTCCAAGAGAGACCAAACACTGACTTTTTTTACATCGCATTCATAAACATTCACGATTAGGGCATGCAAAACATAACTGATATATTAGGATTCAAGATTCAAAGAACTTTATTAATCCCAGAGGGAAATTGCTTATATTTGGTTACAGTTGTTTACAGTTATTTTCCAGGAGGAAAGGAAAAGAGTTATGAATTAGACAAAAAAAAAAAAAAAGTAAATCCTTAAGTTGCACACTAAACATAATGCACAAGTTATATGGGTAAGTCAGAGATTGGTACAGTATGGCCTAAGAGCATTTGTAGATATTGCACAAATTGTCCACGTACGTAATAATATTGTATTTATAATTATTGTATCATTATTATAATTAGTGCATATGCAGTACATGGGGTTGTAAAAACAGGATTTTGGAGAATCAATCTAATTGTAGCATCCAAGATTTTGAAGCTTGTTGCCAGAAAAGAGTTAAAAAATAAATTTTTCTGAATAGCATCACTAAAGTGTCTTGCACAGTGTCTGTCACAGGACAGACTGAAAGCTAAAAAGGCACTGTTGACACTGTACGTTCACATCCCAGGGTGGTTACACTGAAGATCTAGTATAGCAGGACGTTTCTAGTGTACATTTTTGCACTGGCGTCCGAGAGAATTTTTTTATTTCGCCCAACACTCTTCACCTCGAAGTGCAAACATAAAGTACCAACTCGCCTGTGTTTTGAGACAAATTAGCGAAGAGCAGCTGAGCCATTTTGTTTGATACAGCAGCCTCTTTCTCCCTTCATTACTCAATTCTTCTTTTAATTTTTTCCCACCCCAGCTGTCCTTTCATGTTATGAGGATCTGAGGAGCACAGCGTCAGAGGCTGCACTTCACCGCTTCCTGTCAGCTTTTAAGAACAACTTGGCACAGATACGAGAGGCAGTGGATGCCTTCGGCCCTTCAAAGAGTGAAGGTGGATCAATGCCTGTCTCAGACTCTGTCTCTCTCTTTCTCTTCACTGTGTCTCTTTCGCTGTGAAACATTCTAAGCCTGAATCAGCTCATGATCCTCCTGCTGTTAAGCTTTTGAATTATTGGTGACGTCCTAGAAATTTCCCACAGGTAACCCAATCTTGCAACTTCTGCCAAAAGTTGAGTAAAACTGAGCATTATTACTTTGAGGGAAATAGTTTGCATAAACATACTTAGAAATGATGAAACATTTATACATGAATTTATTTTTTTTTATGCAGAAATTGAGACTTTTATACAAGGGAGCTTTAATTAACTAAAGTGACTTTCCCTTGATCAGATAGCAGGCTACGATCCTCCTAATGACCGTTTCAGATTTGACTTGTTTACTTTTTCTCCAGCGTCTACAGGTGACCTGAAATGAGTTTAAGACAAAATTAATAAATATTTGATTCCTCATGCACAACTTTTGTACATTTTAATATTCTATCTACTAAGCAGGACAAGAATACACCACCAAGATTGCTTTACCTAAACACGTTTCCCTGCAAAAACGAACAGATGGAAGAAAAGCCTACAGCCGAGGTGTGGCTTTGAGTCGGAGTATTTATTTAAAAGTGTGTAACCCGAATGTTTAATACCGTGCCGTCTGCTTCTTCTCCATCATGTCTGTCCTGCTACGCCTCCCTGCCAGAATCTTCCTGCCCTGAGACAAAACCTTGTATTTTTCCGTCACAAAACACAGACGGCAGCTGTTGGAGGAATCGTACATGCTTTCACACAGAAAGGAAAAAGATTCCGTCAGGCAGCGACATTTGTGCACAATACTGAAAGCCGTCGTCTTCTTCCCCTCATCCCCTACCCGAAAAAAACCCCCAACATTTTCACTAATTTAGTTGATTCAGGTTTGGTTTGCACGATGGATTCTTTAATCCAGTGTTGGAATATCAGCATTTACTTCTGAAGTTTATTATTGTTAGAGGTAGGAAATGTAGGGGAAAAAATCTTACATGAATAGAAATGTAAAATATTTAGCCCCCCCGCCCAAACATAACGCTAGAGGAAAAAGGAATGAGTTTAATGACTCCTTTACTTAATGTCTACCATGGAAAATATTTAGCATGGAAAATGAGGGAAAAGAGAACAACTGAGACAAAAATACATCTCTGACTGGAACCGTTGCATACCTTTCACCAAAGAAAACAAAAAGCCAAAAAGCCGTTAGGGGTCTGTGTTTAGTTTTTATTATATAATAAAACAATTTCATATTTGCAAATGGTATTCCTGCATTAATACAAGCAACCCTGTTATCTCTGTTCAACTTTGTCTGTTCAACTTTGTCAGGTATCAGGTATCTTTAAATCAGTTTTACAGACGTACTGAGAAAACCCATGTTATCTGAACAGTTGATTATGATACATCATCCTCATCATTATCCACTGTCTCTGATGAAGCTTTGAATCATCAGTAAAATTCTGGAAGTAGAGAACTCGGTAAAATAGAAACGCATCGCTTCTGCTATTCTCTGAATGATTTCTGGTGATTACTGCATGCTGCATTTGAGGGCCCCAGATTGGTACAGTATGTGGCCCAGATTACAGTGTTACACTAGAGTGCAGAATGTACTACCCTCATGTGAATGTGGGAATGTGGGAGTAAGAGAGTGGGTGAGCGAGACAGTGAGTAAAAGTGAGAGAGGGTGAGTGTGTGTGTGAGAGAGAGAGAGGTAGTGAGTGATTGAGGCAGTGAGTGAGAGTTAGTGAGTGAGGCAGTGAGAGTGAGGCAATGAGTGAGGATGTAAGACAGTGAGTGAGAGTGAGGTGGTCAGTGAGGCAATGAGTGAGAGTGAGGCAGTTAGCGATTGATACAGTGAGATAGTGAGTGACAGTGAGTGAGGGAGTAAGACAGTGAGTAAGACAGTGGGTGAGAGTAAGGCAGTCAGTGAGTGAGGCAGTGAGCGATTGATGCAGTGAGTGAGGCTATGATTGAGGCAGTGGGTGAGAGTAATAGAGTAAGACAGTGGGTGAGAGTGAGGCAGTCAGTGAGTGCATACTGCAGTATTCTTCTGCAAGTAAGGGAGTAGGTAAAAGTCAGAGAGAACGAGGCAGTGAGAGTGAATGAGTCAGCGAGTGAGATTGAGTGAGTGAAAAAGTGAGTGAGTGAGTGAGGCAGAAAGAGGCGGCAAGTGAGAGATGGATTGTGGGAGTGAATGAGTCAGTGAATGAATGAGTCAGTGAGTGAGAGAATGGGTGAGTGAGTACAGGACTCTTGGACAAAGTGAGACAGTGAGGGAGAAAGTAAGGCAGCAACGCTGGTGTAATGGAATGACTCAACAGAAACTAGCATGAGTGTGTGAAAGGGTGTGACATGGTGTGAACATAAAGAGGTACCTTATGTTAGTGTGTGATTATGTGAAAGTGTGCAGTGATAAGTATGAGCTTGGTATGGTATGATTAAAGCATGTGTGTGTGTGTGAGAGAGAGAGAAAGTGAGACAAAGATTTGATCCTCTATGTGTATGTCAAGTCAAGTAGGCTTTTATTGTTTGCTATTGTTTGTGTGTGTTGACATGTTTTTAGATTTTGATGGGAACTCAAATGTCCCCATAAGTAAAGGAATCTTCATAATGTGTATAATATTTATACTGAGTTAAAAGGTTTAATTTCGGTTACTACAGTTATGGTTAGGATTAGCTTTAGGTATAGCATATCATTAATTAGCTGCATTAATGACTACACCAGTGGACGGTACTTATAAGGTTAACGAGCTGTGTGGGTGTGTGGGCACACCGCAGTTGGCCCTGGTGTGTGGTTCTGCGAGTGTGTGAGTCACTTATACGTGCTTGGTGTTGGTGTGTGGTTATGGGCGTGTGACAGACATGGACTGCAGCCCAGACCTCCCCCGTGTAGGAGCCCGTGGCAGCACAGGCCTGATTAGACTCCACTCAGCAGACTTGAGTGTTGACATCAACCCTTAATAACCACACACACACAGACACACACATACCATTACTGCATACTCTTGGATAATAAATGTGACACTGAGGGCTGTGTGACGCTGCTTGTGGCTGCACCTGTCACCAATGTCCCACACTGTAGGCTGCACTCTCTAAAGTTCACACTTCTTAGTTCGGAAGTAAAAAAAAAAATTTATACAAGGAGGAATGCCTGTGGATTCAGACTTTTATCTGTAAATGACTTTTATGTGTAAATGTTATGTGAGCTGTGAATTATAGGTAGACTGTCTGAGTTTTGTGCATTGCAATTTTCAATTTGATTTAATCCAATAGCACTAATGTCAGATTTGTGTTAAGCTGGTATATTTTTATAGGTTTTGAGGGACTTAAAAGTACTATGTATTTTCATAAGCACTAAAACACTCTATAACTTGTGTTGTTGATCGTTTAAATGTCATGTCTTGTACAAACGATCAGCTTCTTTTTTTTTTTTTTTGCTCCAAACTCCAGTCCAGTAGGTGGCGGCAATGCACCAATAGCCCATAAACTCAAAAAGAAAAAAAGTGATAATTTGTGGAAGATATTTATGTTGTCATATACTTTTAATAAATTAAGCAGTTTTAAAAATTTGAAAAAAAAAACATTATTGTTTAAAGAAATAGCTAAAATAATTGAATTTAAAAATAATAAAAAAAAAGCTTTTATCACATCAGTCTATTAAAAAAAAATTGGGGGGAAAGTTCATATTAATACTTCATTGTTTTTTATTTTTGAACCAGATCACTTTCACAGCATTATGATTAATATTTTCTTTTATTCCTCTCCTGTTTCTTTCTATGAAAGGTGCTACAAAAATAAGGATTATTATTATTAGTGTTATATTCCCACTGTAGCCATGCAAAAGCCATCTGAAACACAAGCCATTGCTCAGCCTCACTTTCTTCCATCCCAAACACACGAATAAACGTCCTTCATCAGCTTTCCAACTCAAACACCTCTGCTTCTCTCTCTGCACCGTTCCAGCTTTTCCTTAGGTGGCCCTGGTTCCTCAGGGCTCCCTCGTGTGTGTGTATGTGTGTGTGTGTGTGTGTGTGTGGTCTTCAGCGAGGCAGCCGCTAACCGCCCCGAGCTTTTCCTGTGCTGCTTCTCCCTTACACCTCTCTCTTACCCCCCCCCCCCCTCTCTCTCTCTCTCTCTCCGCAAATCTATCTATTGCTCTCTTTCTCACCCCTGGTGCCAAGCACTCACTCTTTGCAGTACTGCTCCGACTGGAGACACCGACGGCAAATATTTACACAATGAGCTGGTGGAATGCTGGCTTTTCATGGCCTGACGTGGCTCTGCAGAAGGGGTGCATCATTGCATTCGATCATCCGTATAATATTGCCTCTCAGAGATATTTATATTTATGGTCTTATGGAGGAGCACATCAATTGCACCAGAAAGAACTTGAAGCTTTTGCCTGGGGAAATAATTGAAATGGAAATATGCTGGCTTTCACATTGGTCATTTTTATGGATTGGAAATCGTGTTCTGTGCTTTATTACAAAGACTCATTTTTATTTATTCCAATAATTCTCTCTGCTAATACTATGAATGATAGATCTTTAACAAGCAGTAGTGCAGCAGATCCTCCCCGTCATGCTGCCTCGTAGCTGTGCTAGCTCATTCTCAAAAGTTCATTGGTTAGCTAATATTTCTTTACCCTTCTGTATGTGTTTTTTTTCCTTCTAATGAACCATACTCAACATTTTTTAAAACTAGATGTATCTACACATGCTTATCAGCTGCTTTGATAGCTATTTTAAAAATTGCTCTTTTTCCTGTCTCTAATTGTGTCGTTTTAGCGAGTCTCTGCTTAATAGTCTCTGATTCCTCATGTATCACAGTTGTTGTCCTCTGTGGATCGGATAAAGAAAAAATTATTCGAATTTTGAAATTCTCGTCATTAAATGTAGGAATTAAAGACCACTGGAATTGAAGAACCATAAGTTTTCAGGACTGCATAGGGGGGTTTTTACTGGTGTGGTGTGATTTGGCAACCCTGTCCCAGACAAATTATATTTTCACTCTCTCATTCTCGCTTATGTGTGCGCGCCAATTGATAGTAATTTTATTTGGTCAAACTCTCTCTCTCACAACATGGTTGCCAGATCACACCAACAAAATCCCCCATGCAGTGCTGAAACCTGCCAACAGTTCTTCAGTTCCAGTTCTCTTTAACTTCTACATGTAATAAAAGGAATTGCAAAGTTATATTTCTCTACCTTTTGGATCCATGATCAAAAACATGATAAAATGTTATATTTGGGCGGACTGAAAAACTTAAAAAAATCCATTGCACCACTATAATTCTGGAATGCTTTTCTGCTTACCATGGTTACAGCTAGAGTTACTGTAGATTTCCTGTCAGCTCAAACCAGTTCATCCATTGATTCCTTTAGCTTTGACTCCTCTCTTCAGCACTGTGTTAATGGAGCACAGAACTAATTTTTCAAGTATTCTACCATAGGTTTTGGTTGGTATAAGCTGTCCTCTTTTGCGCATCAATGTGAAGTTTGTCACCTACGTAGAACTCGCGAGTACAAAGTAAGTAATTGGGGACAAATTCCACGACTCTCATGCTGAGACTTCTATGAAGCTTCTGCAGTTCTACTGACTTGGTACCTAATACGGTGTATTTAGTACACATTTATCTCTATTTTTAAATGTCAATTTTAGCAACTACTATGCAGGTGCATGTGTTTTTATGAAATACACAAACCTTTCTGTTACCAACAAGCATGCAGTGCTAAAAGGTTACCGAGATTACATGATGCTTGACGAGAACACTGACTAAAGCTGTTGAACAGTATCTGCGTTGTCACGTGATTAGCTGATAGGACAACAGCACGAATAAGCAGGGGTAGAGGTATTCCAAATTGCATTTCATTGGCTTTGTGTTTAGTGTCTTCTGCAGCGGAATGAGTAATGTTTGCCATCTTTCACCTTTAGTTACAGTCGCGTTGTGCACGGAAGCTTAAAACACTGTTCCCAATATGGTGATCACAACAGGAAAAAAAAATTTGTGGATATGAATCACTAGGAAATGAAAGCAAGGAAAGATAAGGTGTCATTTCTGACCTTTGAAATGTCAGGTTTGAGGACTGTTCAAACTTTCATTTATCTGCCGAGACTGTTTCAGAGATATGAAAGCACCTTGGCAAAACACAATTTACTTCCAAACAAGATAGTGCTTGGTCTCGAGCTTTTCATTTCCCTGTTACAAGTGTCTGTTATCAGGCTGTGTAACATTTCTATAGAATACGTTGTGCCATGGTTGACGGCAGTGGCTCAGTTATCAGCTAGTGCTTTTCCTTTGTCTTTCACTTGTTATCACCATATCTGTGTGTGTGTCAGTCAGTCCAAGCACCTGGGCCCTGAACCTGCTTATCTCAGATGGTAGCTCTATACTGTAGAGGTGAGGTGTTAGGGCACTTAATAACCAGTGAGCTGATATAGATATAGACTTCATAGAATTCATACAGGGCTTAAGAGACTTGTCGAGTTCATAGTGTTTCCGTCCTTTAACACCAACAGTATGAGTCGGTATTTCTCTCATGGTGGGAACGATTTTATTTCATTCTGCCGCAGAGAATCCTGGTTTAACGAAGGTCTAAATTAATGCTGGAAAAATACATTTATTTAATACTTAAACTTTTCTAAAGGAAAAAAATGGTAACGATGTAAATTAAGTCTCATGCTTTAGTCCAGGATTTATTTGCATTATATACTGTGGATATTCAAATATCTGAGAACTACAAGTTTGGGTTTACTAACTACGAGGGGCATTCAGGTCAAACCAAAAGAGTTATATAAGTAAAAACTACCTTTATCTTTCTATATAATCGCCTGCTACACTAATGCACTTATTCTAATGTTTCAATACGTCATTATAGGACTGCCTGGTTCATTTCTGAAACGCTGGCCTTCCAGGAACTCCTTTAATGGCCCAAACATGAGGAAATGACTTGGAGCGAGGTCAGGACTGTACAGAAATAACTACCAACCAGGTCTTGGTTTGACTTGAACCGCCAGTTGGAGTTGGCTACTAGTTCTAGTTAACCAGCTTAACTCTACAATAGCTATAATCATAAATTTTGAGATGTAGTTAACATTAATGCATGCTGCATAATAGAGAGTAAAAAAACATATCAATAGTGTAAAAGCCAACAGAGATGGCTAAAATCAGTCATTCTGGTTTGGCATAGCTTGCCAATATTCGCATTTAAATGATATCGTACCCTCATATTGAAACGTACAGTCGAGATACCAGAAAAGAACAAGTTGTTTGAAAAGTGAACTCCATGCACTGGCTGTTTAGTGACGAGTAGTTTCAGTTTCAGTTGAAATAAAAGAGACAACTAAAAAGTCCATAATGAAATAGGTGATATAACTCTTCTGGAAGTTTTTGTGGATTATTTTACTGCTTTGGGACTTTTCATATTCTGAACATGTGAGATGCCACTGCATTCCCAAGAAACACATCCCATTATCTCACCTCACGCCTGTAATTTATTTCTTCAATATGTTTAAGTCGTATTCCATACCCAGTGTGGCATGAATGTGAGTTAAGGGGTTTTCCATGCAGCAGCTGCAGCCCTTAGTAAAAATATTTCCTCTGTTAGTCAGGTGACTTTGCCGAAGCCTGACTGAGATTTACAACCCTCCTGACGCATTCCTCTCCCCATCTGAAGAAACTCTTCATTTATCTTCCCCTTCATTTTACGATTCATATTTAATTTAAAAAAATCGCATTTGGAACCCGCCCACTTCTGGTTTAAATCCTGCAAGAAAAACACTTACTGAGATTTGGAGCAGTACAAAGAGGTAGAGATAGTGCCATCACATTACACCGCTAATATGGATGCTTATAGTTTTTTTTTTTTTAAGAATCAAACACTATGCTGTATCTCATACTCATATGTTTCTGTGTGTATAGGAGATGAAGCTCTGGAGCAGTACGGCCATGATTTCCTGCACACTGTGGAAAAGCTCCTGAAAGAGTGCACTGAGAAGAGAGAGAAAGCAGCGAGTCAGCTGCACTCCCTCCAGCATGAGCAGCAGCAGGCAGTTCAGACCCTGCACGTCCTGCGAGCCCAGAGGAAGGAAGTGAGCACAGAAAAGGCCCAGCTCCAGTCTGCATGTCCTGAGAACGCTCAGTGTGAGAGTTCTGATGCTCACTCTGGAGGTGCGGGAAAACCCAAAGATGCACCGAAACCGCCATCCGCCATGCCGTCCGAGCAGAGAAACCGAGCGATCCGCAGAGATCTGTCAGTCCATGTCTCCAGAAAGAGCCTGTCCCAAGAGAGGGGGGTCAACCAGAGACCAGTCCGAGAGGAGGATGGGCTGAAGAGGAGGAGTTCTTTCAGAAGCATGAGTAGGAAGACAGTAGATAGACCTGAGTGGCAGACCTAGACATGCTGAGAGAAACAGAAACTACTTGCCTGTCCTGCGAGCTCTTGAATAGAGGGGTTGGGGGTTTAGGGAGGGACAGGGGTTTCTAAAGCCTGTTAGAAAAGCCTCTCCGGCTGAACAGACCTAGTGGAAGTGAAAGCACTTAAAGAGCCTTGTTCTGTAGATGTCAAGCAAAGTCCACATCTATTTCTTTCAGCTTTCAGGGTCTCAGTCGAGGTGAGAGTACTACAAGCCAAGGGGGGGTTTTACAGGATCACACAATAGCACTCTGTTTTCGTTCAGGTGCTGCTCTTATTCTAAACCCTAGTTCTGTGTTTGGATCAGTAGTTTACTCTGTGTTTATTTAAATGAACATTTTTGTAAAGTGCTCTCTACAGGCAACAGGAAACCAATCCCCCAAAACTTCGTTATTAGCTCATGTCTCAAATTACAAAATTATTAAATGAATAAAGTCTTGTCTCTTCCATCAAAATGCAATGACTTTTGTCGTCATTAAGTATTTTTTAAATATATTTCGAGTCTACATCAGGATTAAAAACATAATGAGTAATAAGATCATGTGCTGATTTACGCCATCCTCACATCGCCAGCCCACAACACAATCCATGTAAAAATATCGAACTTAAGGCAGAGATACGATCTGAAGCTTATATGTACAGTACGTCATGGTTCATGTTAATCATTCTGCTCGTACAAGCTTTTTTTTTTTTTTTTTTTAATAAGGAAACAAAGATTTTTCAATAATCTTCCTTAAGAAATTCCTTATGAATAATTCATAAACATATTTGTTTGTATCCAGCCTAATGAGAGCCACTGAGTGAAAAGTTGCTTATTTTGGAAATTTTCACAATCTAGTAGAGCTGAGAGATTTAATCGATTATGCGATTTAACTTAACTTTTGTCAATTGATTCAGTTAATTGAATTGATGCGTCAGTTTTCAATCCAGAATCTTCAAATGTTAAATTCTCTAAAATTTATGAATACTTTAAATTATTTCAGTCACTGCAGAAAATTGCAAACCCTTACATTTTCCAACTTTTGCTAGATTTCCGCTTCTTCTTTAATGTTTAGAACTAGAATTAGAAAATACCGCCACTTACAGAACTGAAGTGTGGTGCAGAATATGAGCACGAGAAAAAGTATGTTTTAGTACTGTAGTTTTGCCCACTTTAAAAAATATAGCTGTTTCAGATAAATCAGACAGTAAAAGTTGACTGAAGTGAATCGAAAAATCTCATTGAATTGAATCCAGGTCTACCTTAAATTCACAGCTCTACACTACATTCCCCGTGGATGAAGCCAAATTCCAGCCACACAATGTTTTTCTGCCATAATAACCGGTTTCACTCAGAACTGCGTCACTTCACAAATGAAAACCACACTATGGTTTTATTTCGTCTTTAAAATGAAAAAAATATTTCTTTCAGTTTGCCCTTGCTGATTCCAGCGCAGTGAGCCTTTTACACATTCTCTTTGTACAGCCGTGCATTCTCCAAGCCGTTCGATTTATTTATTGCGCAGTTTTGTTGCTTGTTGCCTTTAGGCCACAGGATTCATTGAATATTCATGATGCTTGAATGTTTGTTACTGACACCATTAGCATATTTCTTCCAGATTAGGGCCCTCCACCCACAGCAGGTCATAAAAGACGCCCCTCCTCCCCATAGTCCTCCATCTCGTGCTTATTGTGCGATACAGTATGACATCTCTGCCATTAGACAGCGGCGTCGTTGTCCCCTTTTTCTCTCCTCCTCTTTTCTCTTGCTGCTTCTCTTCTCCAGACAAAGGTAGTCATGGGACGCATTAGTCACCTCCATGCATCTGTCTTCCTCTCTGACGGCTTCGATGTGAAAACAAAAGGCAGAAAGACAGAGCGAGAAGATGAGATAAGATGAGGAAAATACGAATGGAGTCATTCTTCTTTCTTAGCCCTGTAGCTTTTAGATGAGAAAAGTGCTTTCACTTAAGTCTTTCTTTCCTAAATTTCACCGTCATGCATTATGCATCAGACTCCCGCTCTCGCACACAAACACTTCAAGGCCTACTTTTACTTTTACACGCTTACCACGCGCATCTCTCTTTACCTCTCTCTCTCACTCTCACTCACTCATTCAATCTCTTTCTATCTATCTGTATTCACCGCTCTCTCTCGCGCTCTCCTCAACTGTCTGACTGTCCTTCCATCCTCCATGAAATGGCTCAGGATGAGATATTTCCTCTCTGAGCTCTAACTTGATTATTCTGCATTTGTTCTCCATCTTTTTTTATCCCTCCCTTATGCCTTGTTGCATCACACACATTTGTCACAACAGAAATTCATTTAATAAAAATCTCCCATGGGCCATCTATAAAAAAGCCCAAGAGCATCATCAGCCTCCGTGCATTTCTTTAATTACGCAGTTGCAGGATTAAAAACAAAAATGTTTAATGTGACTAATTCAGGCACGTAAATGTGGCCAGTGATTTGGAGCTTTCAGGACTTTGAATAATGGATTTCAAATGAGTTCTAAGAGATGAACTTCGCTTTGGTTGGATGTGTTTAATGTTTTTTTTTTTTTTTTTTTTACATAATTCCCATTAAATTATTTAAGGTTTTTTTGCAGCCTAATCTCTAAATGTTGTATTTATAATGAATGTGCGATTAACATGAACAGACATTTTGATCTGCGTCCCTGTTCAAAAACCTGTTGAATCCCTATTGCTGTATTTCTAATAAAAGTCAGTGTTTCCATTTGATTAATAAATAAATCATATATGCAATACAATCTCAGAACGATCACTTTTTCATGAAGAATACACCTCCTCTTTCCATCAGTCCATCATGTGCCTGCAGTTGTAAAGATTTGGTCACATGAATTGTTAGACATCTACAACACAAAGCAGGCACTTAAATCGTTATGTTTTTATGTTTGTTAATTATTAAATCTCAGTATCAGTCTAATCTACATTCATCCATCCATCCATCCATCCATTTTCTCCCGCTTATCCGAGGTCGGGTCGCGGGGGCAGCAGCTTCAGCAGGGATG
>JAOTQY010000026.1:12659412-12669731 GCA_026413445.1 Dolichallabes microphthalmus | reverse complement strand
AAAAACAAAAGAAATTTGCAAGTGTTCTAAAACTTTTGAACGGTAGTGTATATATATATTTTATGTGCTCATTTACATATATCTTCTTCTATAGACCGACTCTTGAGAAGGGTGTTGGTTAAAACAAACCATGAACACAACGAACTAATGATACAAGTTCCAGCAAGTTCATTGGAACGAGCTTTGCCAGTAGTAATGAACTGAGTAAAATGCTTATGTTGGCGACAGGGTACAATATCTTCTGTTCTTCATTCAGTGGGTTAAATGCCAGAAGTCAGAATATGATTGATCTGTGGTTGCCATCACTGTGTCATCACTAGAAGGTGATTTTTGGAATTATTTTTTAAACAAACAATAAGCATACAGTATATGATCATAGATTATTTTGACACTGTACTTTTCATGAATGTTTTAGAATTAAGATAAAAAAAAAACTACCCAGCATGTTTTAGTTTGGGCTGGGCAGGTTCATTGTTCACAAGTTAAAATACATTGATGAGCCATAGCATTATGATCACCTGCCCAATATTAAGCAGGTCCCCTTTTTTGCCATCATAACAGTGATGCAACAAACAGGAAAAACGTTAATCTTTTCATCCATTTGGTCTACACTAGCACTTTTATTGGATTGGACTACACGAGCCTGCCTTCACTCCTCACATGCACGAGTGAGTCCTGGCCACCCATGACCCTGTCGCAAGTTCACCGGTTTTCACAATTTAACCCTTGTATTTTGGTCCAATAGAAAAGCTACTACAGTTCAAATTAAGGAAAAGGTTAATGCTGGTTCCAGTAGAAAGCGGTCAGGCATGAGGGAACCTACTCGATAATAAACATCTGGTCATTCTGTAATGTTATGTTTGATCAGTGTATGTATGCATGAACACATCATCGATTTTCATTACTGTTGGTAAATATGTTTAAATAAAAAAATCTATATCGTCCTATACACTAGTTCCACATTGTTTTGTCTTTAATCAGATTTCAAAAGCAGAAATGTTGTTAACGTTGTGGAATGGTTACAAAGCGTCGATGCTACAGTGTCATTTCAGTCACGTTGGTATGCAGACATTGTTCAGACTTACACACAGAACCAAATACCAACGCTCATCCAACGTTCTGAAATGACATTGCTATTATGTTGTTCTTCTGACTTACACAACCAAATGCCAGCGGTTATCCGATGTGGGTGACTGGCGTTGCTTCAACGACACTTAAACAATGTCAGTATGTTGACGTCATTCTGACATACACACACAGAGACATACCAATGGTCCTCCAATGTTGGCAGTTAATGTTGTTGTAACGTCAAGACGACTAAGATGGTCTGCCGGGAAGCTATTACATGTATTTTATTTGTATAAGGATTAGGTTTGAATAATGCTGATGTAACTGTGGATTCCCACTTCTTTTATGAGAATCAAAAAAGCACACACAGATAAACAGCTGATCCTCGTATTTTATTCTTCTGAGCAATTATTTTCCAATTTATTCAAGTCTGACGATTTTGTTTGCTCCTGCCTGCAGCTTACTAATGAAAGGAGTCATTCGTGTCAGCAATTCTTACCTGAAGGGTTCAGCCGTGCTAGGATTTCAACTGTAAACCTCTGAGTGTGCGATACACAAGCTTACCCACACGTGCATTGCTACCGGTGCTGCATACCAGAGATATACCCTGTCACCTGTCTCCTCATGCAGCAAAGTGTAAATTAGACAGTGGGGGAAGTGAAGCATGCCTTAATAAGCAGATTGAATTTTGAAAATTTTGAACTAAAGCCACTTGATAGATGGTGATTGGCATGCTGTGCTCTCTCTCTCTCTCTCTCTCTCAGATGTTTTGCATCCCCCTACTTCCTGTCATAGTGCCAGACACAGGCATCTGGCTCACATTGGATCTGTCAACCTGTCAGTGCAGAGACACAATTAAAAGAGCGCTGAGGACTCGGGTTCAAATTAATGATGGCACCTTTTCTCTTTTAGGGCATCTGTCACCTACGTTTATTGCCTGTCCTGACCTTGTTCTGGTGACCTTTTATAAATGATAGACTTTTATAATTTTTTTCGCTGACTTTTTTTTTCCTTCACCCAAATTATTGTGAGTGCTGTTCATCCAGTCTCATCTGAAACGCGTACAGTACAGACAGCTTCTTTTGTACAGTGACATCTCATACAAAGGTTCAGCGCTGCCTCGTATCCTAGGAAGTGCCGTCCTCTTTGTTGTTGCACAGCGAACCAAAAAGGGATTTTAGAGAAGCCTTGAGTCTGCTCTTCACCGCGTTATGCTTTTGTCATATCTCAATTGACAATCACGCCAATCCGTAATGTTGTTTTTTCTTTTTAATTTTTTTTGCTCCCGACCGGTGTGTAGACCTGAAGCCGAGAACAAAGCATGCAGTGCAGCACGGCAACCAATTTTTGCTTCGATAAATCCCTTGAATAGATTTGCTTTGCTTTCGTCCTGATATAATACATTTGACATACCTGGGCATTTCAAAAAGATCTCCTTGTGTCGAGATGATTTTTATTTCAGTGGAGTTGTATTGATCTATAGCTCACATGATGGGCAGACAGAAAAAAAAAACATGGGTGGTTGTCAAGGTCAAATAGGCCTGAACAATATGTGTGTTTCGCTTGGTGAAGCTTTTCAAGTAAAGCTCACATCCATCAAACATGCTCCAGTGCTGCTCTGTGTGCTCAGTATTAGTGTCGTATCATGTGGGTGAGGTCTGCAGATGCTGGTTCAGATGTGTGTATTGGTGTGGTGCTCCTGTGTGTGCTTACCTTTAAAGAGCTGTTATTTTTGACTAGGAGTTACTGACAAAACAATCCTTTTTTTCCCCCACGGCATTTACGCTCAATAAAATGATGTTTCAATTGAAATTGTTATATTTCAATATTATATTTAAATGATGTGTTTCCATATCTATTGTTTAGAAATAGAAAATCTGCATTAATGTCCAGTAGTAGGGTATCATTTGCTTTTACCTATAACACAGATTTTTCACTGCGATGTGCCGCATTTCCAGCTTTGTACGGAGCCTTCTATTATCCTGTCATGAGTAAGAAATGAGTCAAGGTGAGAGTGTCATTATGGGAGTATTATATCTGCAGATATGCTGCTCTGGGCTTGTCAGGATTTATAATGCGTGGATGAGGAATCCTCTGACACACTGCGGCCTCATCATGTTTCATAGAGTTATTTTAGATATCGTCTAGAGCATTGGAGTCGTTCAAGTTAGCATTAGGAATGTTTGCTCGTATGATTGGTCGCCTGCTGCCTGTCCGGGTCAGATTGAGACAGCGAGGTCACGGTAACACTGGGAAAATCTGCTCCAGGACAGCCTTCAGCTCGTCTTCTTTAATTTAATTGGAAAGTCACCAGTCATGTAGCACCGACGAGCTCCTGATTAGCTTCCTAGAATGATTTTTAAACTGCTTAAATGACCCCTCTGTGACACACTAACTTGCTGGAAGACATATATCGCACATGGCATGTGCCCTCCCCCCCGATTTATGGCTCTATTAATTCTCACAGCATTTAGATCTGTTTTAATAGTATAATTTTAAAGGTCTTTAAGAGAAATCATCTGCATGATCTCTGACAGGAAGCTAAAAAATGGCTGATAATTAAAGGAATACTTGAACAATTTTCAATATTAAGACATCTGGAGGTGTGCTGCGGAGTCTGGCACCTGGACGTCAGCGGCAGATCCTTTGGGTGCTATGGGTTATGGGGTGGGAGCTCCATGGTTCTGACTTATTTGTCCAGAGGACTCCATAAATACTCGATCAGATTGAGATCTGGGGGATTCGGAGGCCGGATCAACAGCCTCAACCTCCTTGGCTGCCAATCCCCATAGACAGCAGACTGTGATGCACTGGTTGTTCTGATATATTTCTATTAAAGACAACATTAACTTTGTTCAGCAATTTGTGTGGCATTGGCTTTTCTTTGGGATTGGAACAGACAGACTGGCCTTAAATGAGCCCTGTGTGTCCATGATCCCGTCACCAGTTTACTGGTATATCATTTATAATCAATCTGGCGGTGGTTTTAGTGTTGTGGATGATCAGTGTATATTGATGCAGATGTGCAATTACATTATTGTTTCTATAGCAACAATCACATCGTATGATGTAGAAATAAACAAATATTTTACCATAACCAAATCTTTATGCATGTATTCATTGAATTTTCTTTTTAAGTTAAATTAGTTGCTTTTGGTTTTCTGCCACAGGAAAGCCGTGACAGAAATGTGGTTTCTCACAAACACAACATGTGCATGAAAGCATGTAAAAAACAAAGAGAGGCTGATGATGCAACAACATTTTCTAGATGGCAAACTTGTTTTGCAGACATTCCACAACCCTAAATGAGGGGAAGCTTTCATTTGTCGCATTTCCTTTGCAACACAGTGAAATTTGTCTCTTCACATATTCCAGCTTGTCAGGAAGTTAGGGTCAGAGTTCAGGCCATGATACAACACTCATGAAACAAAGATGGTCAGGGGAACTCCAGCCTGCTGATCAGTATATCAGAGCCTATTCTAAGTCACTGTGGCTACAACTGTGGCTACACTGTGGCTACAACTGGATACAACTGTGTCCTGTTCATTAATAAATACAAAATGTAATCCTTGGCATACTGCTATGGAATAAGTGTGATAAAGTAGAATACATGGAAAATATTCAACTTTGGGGTGGCATCAGTAGAACTGCAGATGCTTCATGTCAGACCACATCACACCTCCACATCATTAATGATTTTTCAACAGGACACACCCACATGTTTTATTCCATACATCCAAACCACACTAGTCATCTGAATCCTCTACTAGTGTGAGGATTTACTGAATCATTTACTCAAACGTATTTGTAATTTGAGCTTTTTGAGATGTGACTGCTTTTTCCAGTGGCAAGAATTTGTGGTTAGGAGTTAGCAACGTACTGTAGTTCAAAGTTAAACATGGAAGCATGTCAGTTTCTGCCTGATGCTGAAAGAATATTGTGGAAAAGATGAAGAAATGGGATGACCTCATACTTTATTGTTCCAGTACTTGAAAGAGTGTCATACTTGTGGTTTTTGTATATGGGTTTTTGATATACATACTGTATATATATTGAGTCTCAGTACATGAAAATTAAATTAATGTTCACGTTAATCACATTAACGCTATAGTTGTCAAGTGGCGAGCATGCTGAAAAAAAACATTGCTGTATTACTTTAGCAGTTTAATTTAATGTCATTTATTTCGATTGTAGTACAATTTTGTTACGGCTACCTCGAGCAGTAGTTTATGATCTGATACATAATACTGGACTTTATTTCAGGTAGTTCCTTTTTTTAAATTAGGCAATTCCATGTAAGGGTCAACTTTACCATAGAACAAGATACTGTAGTAGCCTAATTCATAGGGTTCCTACCAAACCACAGTAAAGTCTGATGCTGAAAGTCAAAAAGCACAAAAAGGCTCGGCTAGTTTTTTCATAATTATTATTTCAAGTGTTTTAAGTTAAAAGTCACAATTCCAGCTTGTTCTTTATATGGTTTGTAAAGGACCGATTCAGACACCTCACATCCATAATAAAAAAAAAAAACGCATATCCATAATGTCAGTTTATACTAAATAATTTACTCTTATAATGACAAAGATTTTCAAATACGCATTTTTTGTTTTTAATTTTAAGTTTAATTTCACATCCATAACACTAATAAGATGCTAAATGTGTCAAGGCTGTAAGTAATTATACGAATTTGATTGTTAGCTTTAGCTAAAGAGATTACATGAACAATTATTCACATTAATTGACTATTTATAGATACACAGCTGGCAGCTCGGTCTCTTGATGGTAGCACCATTTGCCTACTGTTGTTTCCTCCGGGTCATCCAGTTTCCTCCCACAGTCCAAAGACAAGCAAATTAGGCTGATTGGTGTTCCCAAATTGCATGTTCTGTAAGGATAATCATGTGAGTGTTTGTGTGTGCCCTGCTATGTATTGGCACCCTGTTCATGGTGTACCACGCCTTGTGCCCTGTATACTCTGTATACAGGATAAAGCGGTATAGACGATGAGTGAGTGCGTGAGTCATACTTGTCTATGGTCTATGGATTTTCATTTACCAATAAAAGTCCAAATGTCAAATCCATATTGCTGCAATCACCCAATAAAAGCCATAAAATAATCCACACTGTGCATGATCGACAGAAAATAAAGATTGGCACATGTGAGTCTCTTTTCAGGCCAGATGTGTTAGCCAAATCGCACATCTGTTACTGATTGTCTAACTGACTAATCAGCATATCTTACTGAACATGGGACATTCCGAACAGTTTATTCAGATAAGCAAAAAAAATGCCGTTCTGCCCTGTTGTTGGTGTACAGGTTGGGAGCTTTTGTCCTACCTATTGTGACTATCTTTCCAGCAGTGACTTCATGGACTTTATCTCCTGTCAGGCCTGGATTAAGTTGTCATCACTAATATTCCAGAAGCTCCAGTCAGGCACACACAGGGATTTGAGATTGCTGGTTTGTTTTGTTAACCATATTAGGCCAGTGGACCTAGTCAGAAGTTAATTCACTTGTAGTCTTTTGAAAACCAAGCCAACTCAAGGAGGAACAGGGATGGTGTGTTACAGTGTGCATAAAGCAACTTACGGTACTATATGACAAATTTATAATCTTCCACTTTAATATTTTGCAAGGGAGTGAATGTACTGTAACTAAGCGCCATGCTGAATTTATGCTTGGACACAAAAAAATAATAGTAATATGCTCCTTCTTTCAATATGATTATAAACATCATAGACATGTGTATGTGATATTTGGATGTCAGCATGTTTTAATATAATACTTTTAATAACCTATATACTTATCATTAATGTTTCAATATTAACAATTCACACAGGAACATATATAATGGGTGTGTAATTGGCCTTAAAAAGATATATTGGCGTTATAAAAATTAACAAATAAAAATTAATTTTCCTTTCTAATTCACTCACTCACTCATCTTCTATACTGCTTTATCCTGTGTTCAGGGTTGCGAGGGGCCTGAAGCCTATCCCAGGAGGCTTAGGGCATGGGGCGGGGGACACCCCGGACAGGGTGCCAATCCATCCCAGGGCACACACAGACATACACACACTCGCACACCCATTCACACTCTACGGGCAATTTGGGAACGCCAATTAGCCTAATCTGCCTGTCTTTGGACTGTGAGAGGAAACCGGAGTACTTGGAGGAAACCCACCAAGCACGGGGAGAACATGCAAACTCCATAACCACTAAACCACCTTGCTGCCCTTCCTAATTTAGTCGTAACCAATTTACACGCATCACTAGGTGGCTCCCACATTAATACTACGTACATTAAGGCTAATTTAAGGCTACTTCTCAAGGGCCTACTCCCACCACCACTCAGGAGCCCAGCTCTTTCTTTTTTTTTTGGCTTTTATTTTCAATCCAGTCCCTGTACCTGATCACTTTTAGAGAGATGTTTTTGTTTGTTAAGCCACACAGTGACCTAGGAATTATTTAAGCATAAAATCCATCTAATTTAAGGCGCAAACCAATGAGAAAAAAGGGCAGATGTTGGTAGATAATCAAGCCGGTGATTATACTAGTGATGCTGAATGCTGAGGGGTTGGAACAGATGAGAGGGGAAATGAGGTTGCTGCTGAGGTTGTTACATAAACAACCCAATTTGTAAATTGTATCTTCAGGCATTTTGCAGCGTGTCACAGTAAAACATATGTTCCTGCTTGTTTCAAATATTCATTCATTCATTCATTTTCTGTACCACTTTATCCTTATACAGTATACAGGGTCGCAAATATCCCAAAGACAAAAGAGTTTTGATGTGGCACAAGACTATATTTAAACATTTTTCCATGCTAGACTGTATTTTGTTGTTTTTTTACTGGTTACCTAACAAAGCACACACAGACACATTATTAGGTAAATTAATATTCCTTGTTCAATATATGTATGTATTTTTCCATCACAAAATAAAACTATATTTACCCATTTTCTGGTAGTTTGCTGTAAACATGTGAAATTATCAAATGTGAAAGACCAGTCTTTATTAACCTTTCAGTATCAACAAAGATTATTTCATCCACAGCTGCAATTACTGTATAGAAAGCTCTCTCTGATGATAATTTCATGCAATTTCAAATCAGTGACTTACCACGCTAGTGTGAATGGTGTTGCTATATTTGCATGTTGAGGTGATTCTTGAGTAGCAAATTTCATATTCGATCTGAAATTCCCAAATTAATCTGCACAGGCTTTTCTTTGTGCTCCCCATTTACAGGGATGAAGATGTTCTCCTGTTCTGTTGGTAGAGGTCTGGGGTCAATGAACCCTCTGAGAGACACTGAAGTGGACAGCTGGTGTAGTGTAAAGTGGGCTCTAGTGTGAGCTTCATTTAAATATGAAACAACATGTAGAAAAGTCTACAGGAGGAGAAACAGCTTGTTTAATGGACATGATGCTTGATATTACATGATTGCTTTTGTCATTCGCTTTGGCCCCCTCCTCTGAAATGGGAAAGAATTCATGCATAAAACGATGGGCTGACGCTAAACGGTTTGTTCAACAGAGAGATAATTTTCAACCAAACATATTTGGCAAAGATAAACAACAAAGTGACTCCACGTTGCACTCTCAGACTCATCAGTACATTCTGTATGCTTGCAGACAGTCTGGCAAAGGCCACTGGAGCCAACACTCTTTACACAGTGAAGATGCTGAAAAGGCTGATTGCTTATGCATTGGGTCTACACACAACCGAAATGGAACGATTCTGTTTGCTGATCATTCCGTGTTCATCTCGGTGAGGATTAATGTGGGAGCGCATCAGCTGGATTCCCAGTTAGTATGCAGACCGAGTCCCGGTAACTGCGGCAGTGAGCTCATCAAAGCTATCACTGGCCTAAAAAGCCCCATCCATGGGTAATAAATGAGCTATTGTAATCTGGGGCCGAGGTCTATCAAAAGCCCTGAGACAAACGAAATGGACTGAAGGGGGGTGGGCTCTCTACAGATGGGTCTCTTTACAAAACAGCTCACACCGTTTAATTAACATGCCCGAAATTAAAGTGATTCATTAATTTTTTTCCTACACTGATTCTTTATTGGTGAGAAGTAGACGAATCAAGGGTAATTTGCATTGCGTCTAATAGAATATTCCTGGGTCCATGAAGGGGATGCCATTTGCATCCCACTGATAGTCTATTTACAAATGGGTATGTAAAGTAAAGATGAAGGGCCTCATCCTTATTTTATAAACAGAAGTGCGCACTTCACATAAATCACCTAGAACATATTGTAACATAACAGGCCCTCTACAGCACAATAAAACAACAATGTCAAAATGTACTTTATTTAAAACGTGAAAAATATATACGTATGTTTGACGGATCTATTATAGGTTATAAAAATGTATAGTCTAACAACATTCATTTAGTCCTGTTACAATGAAAAATATGTTGGAGCAAGATTTACTTAGGAAAAATTTAACATAAGATGTTCTAGAGAAACTCCACTTCCCAAAGACACCAAAATCTACCAACAGCACTCCACAGTCACTTTACACTCACCTGAGTCTTAACCATGCACACCTGATTGCAATCACTCTCACTGCCTATATAAACAGACTCTGGACTCGTGATAAGTCAGGTGGAAATGGTCAGTGTTGTGTGTATCTGACTTTACCAAGTCTTTTTCACATGTTGGATTTTAGATATTTTTTAATTACTTTGTGTCTATCTCATTCATTAAGCTCTTGCTAGCTGACAGGACGATTTACAAGGTGCCAATAATTATTCTTATTTAAAATGTAAGCAAAATCAGCTGGTAGTTTTCTTTCTTATTTATATAGTAAATTTGACGGATTTTAGTGATTAAAATTTTTTTTAAAGGAAAAGAAAATATTTGTTCCCTGTGTTTGAAGACTTTATGTCTCTTCTCTTTATGGAAGAGAGCTCAAAGTGCACAATTTACCATTACTACTTAATGGACACTACCTTCCTAAATGGGTCCAAGCAGACGTAGCACTCCAACAGATAAATGCACTTGCATCAGTCTTAATCAAGTTTAAAAAAATTGCCACCATTTAAGTATCTATTTTGTTTAAATAAATATCATTTCTATGTTTCTAATTTTCTGCCACTAAATTGTTATGAGAATAACATGACGTCATAAACTGGGGCTGACCATGACACCATAGACTATGTTTACATTTACATTTAGGCATTTGGCAGATGCTCTTATCCAGAGCGACTTACAAAAAGTGCTTTAAAGTTTACACCAC
>JAOTQY010000026.1:12646350-12656590 GCA_026413445.1 Dolichallabes microphthalmus | reverse complement strand
TGGAGTTTGGTGGGTTTCCTCTGGGTACTCTGTTTTCCTCCCACAGACCAAGACCTACAGGTTAGGCTAATTGGCGTTCTCAAATTGCCCGTTGTGTATGTGTGTGTGTGTGCCCTGCGGTTGATTGGCACCTTGTCCAGGGTGTTCCATGCCCAAAGTCTTCTGGGATAGGCTCAAGGTTCCCCTTGTACCCTGTAGGATAAGCAGTCTAAAAGATAAATGAATGAATGAAGTGTATAAAAAGAATGAGGTGAATATATACAACATATAGGCAAATGAGGATGTTTAATCAGTGGATATTTGGATATGCAAAAACAATAAAGATATAGCGATTAAAAGAGACAGAAGTGCAAAAAGTGAGTGGTGCAAGGTGGATTAGGGTACATTATAAGTAATAGAAGTATGAAATGGAAGAAGAACAAAGAATGATTAGTGGTTGACGGCCCATCACAACCATGAATCCCAATCACATCCCCAGGCACCACTGGATAGTTGGTAGCCTTGTGATCTCATAGCTTTGGTTTGTTCTCCCACTGTCTTTATGGGTTCTCCGGTTTCCTTCCACCTCCCAAAGCAAATTGTGTATGATTGGAGACCTGCAACCTGAGAGCATTCCCGTCTCATGCCCAGTGTTCTGAGAATAGCCGTTGGATCCACCATTACTCGAAGATAAATGAATGAATAATGAATATTGTCTAGTAGCAATATATTTTATACAATATTAATCTGTCTTCTCTAGGTACTAGCATAATGAAGATTTGTGGTTATGTGGTGAACCTAGAAGCAATTTCCATGGCCTGTTGTTCGTATGAACCTCATTAATATCTTCCACATAAATGATACATTATCTAAAGTGCGGTAGAACTATCTGTTATTATTCCTTGAAGGTTTGGAGCTCTAAACCAGCTTAGATCGAATTTGCCTAAATATCTGAGATAGCCTTTTAGATGACTGGTTCAGGAGTATAGGCTTACTTGCAATATTAGACTATTAATAATAGTTTTTTAGGAAAATCATGAACTTATTCAGTATGCAGCATCAGAACTTATTCAGTATGCAGCATCATCTAGTTTGTTTCATAACATTGATCATTATTTGTGAACTGTAACACATGTCTGCATGGGAATGACTTGCATCTGTCAGGGTGGACAGCTGATTTGTCTTCATTCGAAACCAATTTCAAAGTCACGGCCTCAGATAACAAAAGCATCTGTGGTGTAGTCCTCGACTGATGGATTAAATAGGAACCTGACGCTTTCTTTATGCAATAGGCATATCTCCGGGATATGCTCGTGAAACGTGAAGTGAGCCCAACAGTTTCATCAGAATCGGGGCAGTTGCAATAAGCTGTCCAGAATTTTACATGTAATACATGCTCCTCGGTAAACGCTTGCCTTTATAAATGCTATAAAAGCATTGTGAACCAGAGTGAGAGAGTCAGAGACATCAGAGGCAGAGGGCATAACAAGAGCTGTTATTAGGCAGCGGGATTAATCTCCAGAATGACCTGCTTCTTCAATCGCCAATCTTTTTTTTTTGCTATTGCATTCGCAGGATGTTGATTCAATTTGTTATCCAGCATGGCCGGCACCTGCACGCACCCTAAAGTATCATTAGCAATTAAAGGCGACAGGATAAGCGGAGGTAGAGCTAATGAATACCCGGCGTGTTCCACACGCCACAGATCAGCCTCTGATAACAGGAAGTGTTTAATGAGCTTCCTCTTAGTCTCTGTCAGGACGCGGGTCTGCGTGCTCTGATGCTTCACACCGCTCTCATCACGCTGATTGGAATAATGCAGTTATTGTGTGAAATTAGCTTTGGGGAAATTTTAATGAATTGCGCAGACTGCTATGCCTGTGAGATGACTAAAAATAATTAAAGGGGACACCCAGGAGAACATCACAGGAAGCTGATGCACTAGTTGTGTGCGATGTACAGTATACAGATTCAACAGGGTTTGTTTTGAGACCCTGGCTTGAGTAATCAGGTCTCCCTCATCACATCCCCCCTGCGTCTTTGTTCCGGATCACGTTCTCTTTTCATATTTCCTCATGCAGTCTATTCAGGCCGGTCATGGGCTGTTTCCCCGTCTGATTTGAAAGATTGATAGTGATAGAAGCTCAACAAGTCCATTACCTCCCTCCAGCTAAATGGCAGTGAAAAGCAGCTTTCAATGGTAGGGGGGAAATGGTTGTTTTTTTTACTGACGGACATCAAATGGGAGCTCTTCCTTCGGGGTGACTGTGCATGCGTGCGTATTTCCGATATCAAAAGCCTCTCCAGGCGGCCTGGGCTGGGTTGTGTACTCTGGACCGGCAGTTTTAAAGGGGGGAATATCAAAAGGCTGTTGGAGAAAGGCACTGCAGTACATTCATTACAGCTCAATTCGCAGAGGGTGTCTCACAAAGTGCCATCTCTCCTGGTGAATAATGAAGAAGACAATGTAGGGCTCCCTCTCTTAACGCCTGGCTTTCCCAGCCAACTAAATAATGAGCGCTCACTCGCTCTCTCTCTCTCTCTCTCTCTCGCTGTCTCCTCCTACGTCTCTTTCCGCTTTCGACCTGTGTGTGTGTGTTTGAGAATGAGCAAAGGATAGAATGGTATAATGAATGATTTGGTCTGTCTGTCCTGGTTTGCATCTCTCCTCGATCTGGTGTTTCAGCTCTGACATAATTAATTTCATTCAAACACTTGAAGAGTATAACGCAATCAATTGTTCATCCATGTGTGCCATAAATATTTAAGATCGACTTTGACTCAGCTGAATTAACCTGGGGTAAATCTCAGGGGAAAAAACTTCTGAAAAGGTCATGATGATCGTCCATGCTTGTTTATGTCTTTGCACCTAACCACACTGCCATCTAGTGCAGAACACACACGCCCGTATCTGTTTGAGTTATCTCTACACAAATACGCACAGGGGATAAACCCCTGAAGAGCTCCAGTGTTTTGGTGCCAGCAGACACACACACACACACACACACACACACACAAGGGTCCTTGCTGGCTGTGACAGGCACGTCTCTTTAGTTTCCCCTAGTAACAGAGCTGTCCATCAGCATGCTGCTCAGAGCACACGTTTATTTGTCTGGCCTCACATAGCCCTATCCATGCTTTAAATCCTTCTGCTTCCCCAGCAAACAGAGCTTGATCCAGATGTCTGCTGCCCCAGACAGTGTGTTAGTTCCCGTCTCACTTTTACCTTGACCCAGTTTTCTCCTTGGAACTCTATTGTGGTTAGTATGTTAGTATGAACGTTTCATTTGACCAGACAAGCCCTGCTTCATCATGACATCCCTCCTCAGTCCGGCTCTGAAATGACACCGCCTCGTGTTTCACAGAGGACAGTATAAGTAGCAAACATGAACGTCACACCACACAGGACAACCAGGGGCTTCAATGTCACCTTCGGTTTCTCCTACAGGGCTCTGGAAAGAACAGCGGCCATGCTCTGTCAGTCCCACCCCAGTGAGCAACCTGGCAGCCGGCCCCACGGGTGTCACAGGTGCACCTCTAAGTGGTCTGGAAGTTTATAGCCTATGCAGTGCTGCCATGCTTCATTAGAGGGTAAATGAGAAGGAAAAAATGACCCGTCTTTTCCTGTGCTCCTTATGGGATTCTGCCAAGTCTGGAGAGAGAGAGAAAGAGTGGGGAGGTGCATGCATTATGGGGTATCAGGACAGATGCGTACGGATTCCATGTAAAAGCAAAGTTAAATGGAGACTGCTGTACGGAGGCAATAGAATGGGGTGGGGGTGGGGGGGGTTTAAAGGAACATCCCTTGTGTTTATCGGTCGGAGGGGACACACATCATATAATATACAGCATCATTTTAGCTTGTTGAACACACACACACACACACACACACACACACACACACACACACACACACACACACACACTCAGATGATCCTGGAGAGCTCATTGGCTAGTGAATAATGAAGCAGTGAACTCTGTGATGGCTTGTCGCAGACAGGCTTCTTTAGAATGCAACGTCTGTGACATGAATCTAATTTCCAAGCCATTTCGTCTGGGTGAAATCGAGGACAAAGGCCTGAGGAAGCAGATCAGCTCACCAGATCCCTTCACTGCTTCTGGTGCTTATGAGAAGACCAGGAACGTCGTCTCGGGGTCATCCTAACATCCCTGCCTGAAAGCAAAAAGGGAAATTGCTTTGCCAGACATATTGACGAGAACAAAAGAGCTGTCTTAAACAGTATGCTCAGTCTGAAAAATGTAGTCCAAATTTAAAACCTGGACACAGGAGGTTAAGCCTTTTATGCACTTTGCATAATCATCTTTACTGCTTGTATTATATTGCACTGAAGAACTCTAGTGAACCTGGATGATTTGGACAAATTTGTCTCGGTTTAATCATAAAAAGTTTTGACTGTTTTATGATATAATCTTTTTACATAGAAGCAAAATAGTGCTATGAAAAAAAGCCTTAATCATCAGCTATAATTTTACAGCACTACTGAGTTCTACAGTAGATTCTGATTCCTGGTCAGCTGTTCCTTTGAGTGTTTCAACATGTGAAAGCCTTTAGGACAGAGGACTTTGTGCCATGCAGTTTCTCAGTAATAAGACAAACTTATTACTGTCTAGAGAAATTAAATTGTCTAGAGAAATTAGACAGGCTGATGAGATAATGGCTGTCCTATAATGTAAGTGATAACAGGAAATAAGTTTTAACATTAATAACATTAAATGTAACTAATCAGCAATTTTTGAAAAATATGATGTCATTCATTAATGAATTTTAAATAGTTTGGCACATTGCTGTACGGTCTTCGGTGTGGTAACAGCATTGATTAATGTCCTATAACTGCACACCCCATGGATGATCATTTGGACTGCGATCATTTTTATAGCAGATATACACTCACATTTACACTTTTAAGAAAAAAATGTTGCATCACTGAGTCTCATCTTAGGTAAAACAGTCAAACATACTATACCTCTTTAAGGGATATACTGTATACAATATGTGTAGTACATACAGCGTTCTTCTATTTCCCCCCCTTTTTTTATTGATTTTGATACTCACCTTGACCAGACATGAACCATATCATTACCAGAGACAAAGAGACACCTGCCTTTGTTCAGAGAAATACAGCCAGTAGCTTTTATTGCTCAGGGTTGATATATAGCACCCGAAGGAGTCCCAGGACCCCAAGGCAGCATCCACTGACCTTCCTATATGAACTTCAATCAAGAAGACACAACTACATTCAGAAAATGAGAAAACTGTTCATGTTCTCCAATACATAACCTAGAAAAAGTTAAAAAAAAAAAAAAAAAAGGTCAGCGGTTACGAAAACAATTCTTGCTATCAAAAGAAAAATTACTTTCTTCAAGTCAAGTGTTAATCACACAATTGTAATTTACAGTATTGACTTTGCAGCAGAGGCCCAGATCAATACTGACATTTTTTATGATACAGTATGTTTACACAATTTCTAATCTAAATTTGGTGAGCTGTGAAATTATTGCTGTGATTAGATACAAGAGGAGGATTATTATTTTTCTATAAAGTAAAGCATCTTTAACTGTGCTTTGAGGGAATGGTTTAACCCTAGAGAAGAACCCTGTCACAGCTGTAATCATCAAATCACTTTTTCACAAACTACTAAAGGAAAGCATAAGCAATTCGGACCAGATAACAATATGTATTGTTTGCATCCTTTTTTTTATGGATTTAGTGATAGCTGATTCACAACTGTCTATATTAGGACAGTCTTCCATCAAGGCGACATCCACCGACCAGAGAGGGCCACAACTCTATAACGTGCTTCCTCCAAGATGTGTGATGCCAGCCGACCGCTTCTCATGCAACACTGGAGATCTATCTCCCCCTTTCACTTGTTTGAGCTCTCAGACGCCCATGATTGGCTAGTGTTGCTATGAGTGATGTGAGAGCACAAGAACGCCACCCCTCCCCCACCCCCTGAGAGATCCTCGTCAATCTGCTCTATAGACTTTCAGCTACGGGTGGCTGCAGCATCACCCAGGAATTGAACTTGCGATCTTGAATGATATGGTGAATGACTACTTTACTGCTACATCATTTGAAGATGAGTTTATAATCATATTTTATTTTTCTTGGCCAGATTTTACTTACAGAAAAAAAATACACAATATAATTTTTTTTTGGTTCCAAGTTGATACCAGCTCGAGGGTTAGCTCCAAATATGGTGAGAAGTTAATGGAGATAAAATGTTGGATTTAAGGTTCATTGAATAGTTTCACAAAGGAAAATGACTACAAATTCCCTTCTTTGCCTTATTAAATGTTTTCTCTAGATGGTACATTACCACTTTTTTACTGGGGGCTTTTTTTTTCTGTTTATGCGACTCAGTTTTCAACACAAGCCTGAATCACACTGACTGATGGCATAAGCAGAACATCATTTTCTTTAATTACTGGTAGATTGTCCAATGAGCTTTATTGTAGAATCTGACAAGGGGAACACAATAACATGAATGTTTTTTTCTTATATAGATTTTGCTTACTGCCTGCTGTAACAGTAAAGTGTAAAAGTGGCTGTAATGCACCTTGACGTTGTTCTCAGTCACTTATTCACCATCTATACCGATGTATCCTATATACAGGGTCATGGGGTGCCTGGAGCCTATCACAGGAGACTTAGGGCACAAAGTGGAGTCTACACTTGACGGGGTGCCAATCGATTGCAGGGCACACACATACACACACTTACACACTCATTCACACACTATGGGCAATTTGAGAATGCCAATCTGCCTAGGCATGTCTTTGTAGTGTGGGAGGAAACCAAAGTACCTGGAGGAAACCCACCAAGCACGAGGAGAATGAAGGTTGGAATTCAACCTGGACCCTGAAGGTGCAAGGCGACAATGCAATTCTCTAAGCCTATATATCTATATATACATACTATAGAAAACTATATCTCATCTATAGGACGAGAGCTATTTGTTAACACCACATGATAGTTAACCTAAAATTAGCTTACTTAGTAGTGCTAGTGTATAGTACTGTATATAGAATAGTGTATTTTTTAATTACAGTGTAACAAGAGTGTACACATTTTTGTCCGTGTCTCTTAGAAGAATTGGATTGTTATAGGCAAACAATAGAAAGTCCTGACAACTCCATAATCGGATGATCTAAACATTACAGATGAATGCAGAAGACATTGACACATCTGTGGTCACCCTGAAGTGACCATAAATATTGTCAGCGAGGATGCCGGGTTGTGTCAACAGCAGCACCCAGGTGCACTGCCTCGGGACGCAATCTAATACACACGTCTGACACTGAGGAATCTCAGCTTGGCTTTGCCTCTTTACTGCTTGGGGGAGGGATCAACAGCAAAAACATTCCATGTACGTCTCTTCATGGATGTGTTGAACTGCTGTTTGGTCTTACGTTAAGCGGTCCTGGTCGCACCTCTGTTTGTTTGCTCGCTCGATGATGCGTGAAATGGCTGTGCAGCCCCTGTGATGACGATCAGCGCTAGAGATACATTCGCGAAGTCACAGTGCTGAGAACCGGTGGCAAAAATGCTTTGAAGTGTGTTGTGGAAACATGCTGGAACAAAACGTGCAAAGCAATTTCTCGGAAACTGACTCCGCACTACACTGTTATAAACACGCTTCTATTATTGTTACAGTAAAATCTTACAATAACACACTATGACCTCAATATATTTATAATAATATTATTATCATTACTATTACTATATTATTCACTATTAATACCACAAAATCAAATCCATACACACATTCAGACATCTCAAACTGAAACTTGTAACGATTAATCAAGGTTTTGATTCGTGCCTGATTCAAACAGTCTTGATGTCTTAGACACGGTGGTTGGTTCTCGGCTGCACTATTATAAACAGAATGAGAGGAGCTAACCTTTTTAAACACAAGGGGCCTTCTGAGTGTTTGGCAAAGGAAGTAAGACACCCTGAGATGTTCAGCTTGGTCCAGGCAGAATAAATATTTGGGTAGCTCCAACACTTCAAGAATGGGCTTTTACGAAACTGACGGCACAGGAGCTATCCATCCACACGGAGCAATATTGCCTGACAAATAAACCAAAGCCCTAAAAGAAGTAATTAATGATCCGTGAGAGGTTTAGAACACAGCCCTGCCGTTACTCTCTCAACAAGGAAACCAGAAAATCCTGTAATCCGAGTTAATGTGAAACTACCGTGTGCTTGACACTGTGCTTGAGTCGCACTTGATATGAAATACTCAATTAGTATGAAACGAGCTTTTGACTGCAGTGTGGTTCTCTGCCTCAACTTTAGTCTGAAAAGTCCACAAAATTATTACAGATGTTTGTAAACGAGAGTCTGTCATCATGCATAGTTATGTTCTTTCAACTACCAACCAATAAGGAAATTGCTCACCAGAAGATGAGAAGCATGGCAACAAACTGGTGTGAGGTCAGCAGTAAAAGCATGATCTTCACCAATTAGGCTGTAGAAGAAGCTAGGCAGGCCACAGCTGTTTAAGCCCTGATTAATGGAGTGCCGAAAGTGGCTCCGGGGCTTCTGCTCAGCTTCATCAGTTCCACACAAAAGTCTGCAGCCCTTACTGTGGTGATGATTCTTCTGCCAACCTCCTGGTTATCATCATATGGTTTTGTCTTGTCTTATCATCATATGCCTTTGTCTTGTCTATAGCTGGTATATTAAGACTCTGGACATCTCACAAACAATTTCTGGATTTTGGTTTGATTTGAAGCATAGGATTTAAACCCTTTTCTGTTCACAGCTGTGTTTGCTTTTACCTTTACTGGATTTCATTTGCTTTTCAGAATTACACCAAACATCCATTGATAAAACCAATGGTTTGGCGTCCAGCTTGACGTATTGTGATAGGAACATGTGTCCACAGATGGGCCTGGCAAAGACTCTGCACTCCTACCTTAATTTTAATTACTTGTCCCAAAGCCAGGCATGGCTCTTAAGCCAAATAGCTGTAATTACAGTTCAATCAGGCATCCGACATCGTGCCATTTGGAGGACAAGATGGACGGATGAAGCCTTCTCTAATTTGCATTTCATCAGGGAGTGGAGCTGTAAATGGGCTATCATTTATCTGGCAAGGTGCTAAAGGCTGCTGTGGGGTAAATATTGTTAATATGCGCCAGATATCAACAAAAGAACTCATAGTTTTTATCATGAACATTATTATGAAGTCGAAATTCAATCTTCCTGGCTTACTGTGCTCACATTCTGTCTTAAATTGTTTATTTGATGGTTAATTTTTGTAATTGGTAAAATGGGTGGCCATATTTTTGAAAAGATCAAACATTTTGTTGTGTGTATGTGTTTCTTTAGATTTTTCTTTTTTTAATAAGAGGACAGTACTGTGCAAGAGTTTTGAGCCATTTTCTATTTTGCTTCCCATGAACCATACATTCTTGTATTATTAATGTAGCCGTCAGGGTTCCTGAAGGACTTTTTGGCTCTGTTTTTTTTTGACACATTTGTGTCATTAATTTTCAGTCCAGTCCCTGTACCTGACAATGTTTCAGAGCCACATAGTGACCTATGAATCATTGAAGCGTAAAAAATATCTAACTTAAGTCATGAACCAGTGAGAAACAGGTGCAGGTGTTGACAGGTATGACATTGTTGGTGTGTCATACAGAACAGTTCAGGAAATCCTCAAGTATGATTTGAACATGCCTTGTGTTGCTGCCAAGAACTCCGTCAGTGTATCGTAGATGACCCGTCCTTCATGTCGAGGATCATTACCGGTGATGGATCTTTTCACAGTGGAAGAGCACATCATCTCCATGACCAAAAATGGTCAGGCAGGTCCACAGCTCGACCAAGTGTATGCTCATATATTTTTTTCCAACATTCGCAGCATTGTGAATCGAGAATTCGTCCTCAAGTGCCAGACCGTCTATAACGAATTCTACCGCCTGCTTTTGAGGCATACTGTATGATGAAGGACTTATTTCAAAAGCAAAATCTCAAAACAATCATAGCATAGTTTTTGATAACCCCTCATACATGACTTAAATGTTAAAATTAAATAATTTTATAGAGAAAAATGGAATCATAAGTGTGAAATCATGCGGGGTGTCTCCTTTTTGAACAGCTCCCATTAGTTCTATTGGTACTGATTTTGTTTTATTCTACTTCTGGACCATGACACCCACCTAATGTGCAAATTCCCCCGCAAAGAGAGCGGCTGGCTTAATCAAATGTACCCTGGTTTATATAGGT
>JAOTQY010000026.1:12525608-12539684 GCA_026413445.1 Dolichallabes microphthalmus | reverse complement strand
GGGTTGGATTACCCATATGTATAATAAGACTTTATTATAGTATAATAAATATAGAGGTTGTAAGAAATAAACATCCAAACGTTCAGACAAACTGGATATTTCAGTGTTTATCACGTCATATCACGGATAGCCAGGATCTCTAATATCTTGAGGCTCATGACCCGAAGATTAAGATTTTATCACCAATGAAGTTACACATGATTGCTGATATGAGAGGTATAAGATCCTTTTTGGTTATTGTGTATTTGTGCACACGTCAAGGAAGGAAACTACATACAGTTTATTAAGAACACCCGTACATCTACAACATTAAGAATGTAATTATCAGTCATGTGGCAACGGCTCAATGCATGGAATCCCATAGATACAGGTCAAATTGTGACTTTAAACCATGGCATGGTTGTTGGTGCCAGATGGGCTGGTTTGAATATTTCAGAAACTGCTGATCTCTCGGGAGTTTCACTCATTACAGTCTCTAGACACGGAAAAATGGTGCTAAAACAAACAAATAAACAGAAATCATCTAGTGAGCAGGAGTTCTACAGACTGATTTTTATTATATATCGATTTATGTACTGTATATTACTTTTGCTTTTCTGATCAGCATGGTTCTAAAGAGTGATTATTTTAGTTATTATAGTTATTCCTAGTCTATTCTGAGTCTGGTCTGAACTTGTTAATTAACAGGATGTTTCACCCACTGAACTGGTGCCCACTGAATGGATGGATGGATTTATTTATTGCACCATTCTCTGTAAACTCTAGAGGTTATCATGCATAAACATATTAACAGAATTTCCAAGAGATCAGCAGTTTTTGAAACAATTAATTCAACCCATCTGGCACCAACAGCCTTGCCATGGTCACCTGTAGGAAATTTTTTTTTTTTACCTAAAGTTCTTGACTCGTATCTGCATATCATTATGCATTGCGCTGCTGCCACATGATTTGCCAACTGCATAAATAAGCATGGGTGCAGAGCTTACTTTTAGTTCCCATGTATAATAATAAGGTTTTTTAAAGCAGATTTTTAAAATCTGTTGTTCCTTGTAAAAAAAAAAATCAAAAAACTAAAGTGCTAAATCATGACGATAATTCTTGCCGCCGAGTTCAAGACCGTGAGCGCAGTCCTCACAGGAGCACCAGCCTGCTCATCTCTGTGCTTTAATTTTATGCAGTCACCAGATTGAGTTGAGACATTTTATCCGAGCCAAGCACTGCACCAGAATATTTGGGCAGTTCACCCAGCTGCCATGGCAACAGGAATTTTACAGAGAGGCACAGGCCTATGGAGAGGCACTTTTCACTTTGCTTCCACCAACCAACGGGCGGGACGCGGCCCAATCCATTTATCTCTCCTGTGCAGTGCTGGAGTAATACAATGTCGGGAGAGCATGAGGTGTAGACCTTGGGGAATGGGGATTCCCTCTACTACACTGCCCACTACTACAGATTGCACTGACACAAGCATGATGTGTACTCGGCGAAATGGAGCTTCATTTCGAATGAGCTTTTCCTCTGTAATCAGATTCGTCGAATAAATTAGGAACGTTTGCATCTATTCGTGTTTACAGACATGTGATGTGATTTTTCATCAATTTTACCTGCTTCATCACTTATATAATAAATACTAGGGGTGTTCCAGGATTTGTGATGAACTTTCTTGTGAATGAAGGTGTAAAACCTACTGTACATTACAAACTACAATGATGGTGCAAACATCATAAAGAAAGCATCTGTGAATGAAGATACCAGCCGTTATTTCTGTGAACATTCAGTGAGTGGAACATCTGCAACATCCTTAAAAATCGATGAACGACTTGTCATCAACTTGTGAAAAAGAAGGATCTGTCTGTAGGATCATTCACGAACGCCAATTGCACATTACAAGAACTCGGCTGGGAGTTATTTCCACATCCCCCATACAGTCCTGACCATTTCCACATGTTTGGGCCATTGGAAGAGTTCCAGGAGCCAGATTTTCAGACATGGTGTCTGGTGTACTAAAATAAAAAGCTCTACCTTGATGGTATCCGAGCACTAGTGAAACACTGAGATAAGTCCATTAGTGTAGTTAACTATGTTCTGTTATTCTGCACAGTCAAAGGCCCCGGTTTGACTTGAACACCCCTCATATATATATATAGCCTTAAAAGTCAATTCTACACACACATTTAGAGTGAATATTTTAAATTGTCTTGCAAATAGTTAATATAAAAAATTCAAGACTGTAGAAATCATGAATTTTTAAACATCCACATTTTGGCTGCCCAGGAATCTAACCGACTTGGATGGAAAAGGCGGTAACTTAAATAATATTAGAGATATATTCTCTAATTAGAGATCATACGGTATCATGGTTTTCTAGTTAAGTAATATTATAGAATAAGATAAATAAACAAGTACAGTCAAAATTGGACACCAGCTGATGTCATTAGGTCATTAAGTAACAACATTAACAAAAGGCAATAGTTATTTTAAGACAGGAACGTCAGCTGTTCTGGAATAGTTCTTGCAAGAATGGTATTGTCGAGCGCATTTGCAAAACCCATCAAGCACCATGATGAACCTGGCTCTCATGAAGACTTTCAACAGGAAAGCAAAAGCAAAACCTACAGTACCTCTGCTGCAGAGGAGGAGTTCATTTAGAGTGATACCAGCCTCAAAAATCCTCAGATAAGAGGCATTATAAAGGCTTTACATTGCATAAGCAGCAGACACATCTCAATATCAACTATTCAAAGGAGATTATTGGATATTTTTTTATTCGTGGAAGAAATAATAGAATTAGATGGTGTGTATTTCAGTGGATTATATTTGCACTAGGAAGTTGCTTGCTAACATTTATTAAGCTTTGAGGGGTTCTGTTTTTGCATTGCACATAAAGGATTATTCAAGTGCTTTTTGTCTTTCCTGATTTGTTTATCAATGAGATTATTATATACTGTAATGCGCATATTAAATTTTTTTTCCTGTGGACAGGTTTTATCACCCCATCACCTCCCCTTGTGTTCCTGATTGTGAAAAGATCTGAATCAGGTTTGTCATCCATGCACACTATCTAGTAAAATGTTTTGGCAATAAGCAGCTGATGTGTGAACTACAGACGACAGTGGGATTCATTCAGCACCACTATATGGTTACAGATTCAGGGTGTGTTGCACAACTGTGAAGTGCATTACATTCTAAATTACACCAACTGAAAGGTTTAGTTTTTTCAAGAGTCACTGAGGAGTAGGATTTTTTTTTTCCTTCATCTAGGCGTTAAAACTACTTTTCTTCCAGGGAACTGTGAATTGAGAGAAAACATTGCCTGAGCACAGTGTCTGCTTATGAAGGGCACCAACTGTAAAAAATAAATACATAAATAAATAAATAAATAACACAGATCAGGATCAAGTTGATAAATTCCTTTTCCTTTTTATTTTATTATTTTTTTTGCACAATGAATGACATGAGCAAGATCGAATGTCTTTAAGTGCTCAATACTGCACTGAGATGGTTGCACAAAAAAGTTGAAGTTGAAAGAGAAATAATAAAAAAAGGACTCTCTACAAGATCATGAACAACAAATATGACCAAACACATGCAGGCTTAAATGTATGTACATATGTACAGTGCAGTATACATATCTTTAAACGTCTGTATACACAGGTACACAAAAAACATGAGGGCGTATTCCTACATACATTTATGTACAATGCATATGCTTGCGTATCTCAATATTTATTCTTTCCTATATATGTCCTTTAATTGCTTTTTTTTTCATATTCATACAATTTACAAAAATGTTTCATGAATTAAAAACTAGTTATTCAAAAAACTTATCAAACGATGTATAAGATCTCCAAATTGAAATCCGATATTCTTCAAAATTGGTGTGCATACAATCGATTAGGGCATGCAGGTTCAGAAAATGTAAAGCATTATCAAAATGGTCATAGTTACGTATTTACGTATTAAAAACAAGAAAAAAGAAAAGAAAAGAAAAAAGATCATGAGAAATTTTGCTCATTTTGTGCCCTTATTGAGTACGTTATCATTTGATTGATACTTCTTCACCTGCACTGGAATTTCTTCAATAGCGTTTCGAGCTTAATACATGAACATGATCATGAAGTTGATTTCACAATATTTACATAACGCAAAACAGCCCAATGAGTTAGGATTATTGTTGAACAGCCTGAATGTAAGGCGGGGGGAAACGGGGAAACAAAATAAACACCTTAATTTCACAAGGCACCATTTTATCAGCTGGTAGAGAAAAACATGAGCTGCCAAACACCTTGCTATTAACTCCTCCTCGATAAACTAAAGACTGATGGTACTGATTTGGAATACTGCTACTGTAGAGAATTTGGTTTACTTTTTTTTTTCAGTATAGCAACTGAGCGATGGATGTTTTTATTTTTGGCAAAACGTACCAGGCGGTTCGAGGTGCTGAAGTGTCCGATGTAGTACCACAGGCAGAGGGGGGATAGCTGCCAAATCTGATTCGGATCTAACTCGGCTCATAGTCTGACTCCGGGTTCTGCTCTGACAAAAAATGAGTTGCGCAATCTTCAGCTTCTGGCTACGGTATGCTCTAATTTCTGGTTAACAGACGAAGAGTCCACTTTGTGTTAAGTAACAGAAAGCTGATTGTAATGTTTTACGGGGTTTCATTTGTTAACTGCATGATTAAGGTTCCGGCTGCTCGGTGGCTGATTTTTTTTCTGCCCTATGCAGCATTAAGATTTGAATTGAAAAAAAAGAAAAGAAATGATAGTCACTTGTTTTTTCCGAAAAAACAAAAATTGATAGAAAGAAATAAAAATGCAGGATACGGATTCTTTTCAATAAGACCACTTTGATGGATTAAACTAAACAGATTAAAAGAAAAATGAATAGGTAATTTCTCGTCGGTCAATTTGCAGGTAGATCCTGATGCATAGTAATTTAGAACACAAACGTCGGATAACCCTTAAACGCTGGAACATTTATTCATTTTGAATTATTTTTATATGTGTTGTGGTCTTGTATCGAATTGTCGCAAGCACCGTTCGGCCTTGTTTCGCTGAATGTCCGATTTTTCACGTTTTTACACGCACACACACCGCTCCGATTCCAATCGATACCAGACCGGGTAGCTACCTAGAGAGCAGATTGTTTTAATAAGACCCTTCTGATCTTATCTGTGTAAGTGCGTCTAAACAATCACAGATCTAAGGAGCAGGAGAAAGAGCGGACGCTATGTACATTCATGATCATGTCTGGATACTGAGAATATAGAGTTTATGCTTAAGTTAAATATTATTTCTTGCCATTGGTAGTTCCCTGTAGCTGAAATGTTATGGACTTATTGACGAACATAAGGCACATATATGAAACAGCTGAGAAATCAAAACCACACAACGGCGCTTTCCGCGTCACGACCAGTTAAACGTACGTATTCTAAAAGAGAGCGTAGCACTCTACACTGCACTAGACTGAAGCCTGGATTCAGATGCTAAGCTGTATACAGTAATGAAGTCTAACATCTCGGGTCCACACATTTCCATGTTACACTTTCTAGAAGAAAAAAACAACAACAACAACAACAACAAAAAAAAAAATCCAACTATAATATGAACTACAACACGACTGAAGCTTTGGTTGTGTGGATATCTAATACTGACCGTTATGTCAATATATTCTATTACTTTATAAGTAATAAAGTAATATCATTATTTTTTATATTACTACTATGAGCAGGCACGTTTTTCAAATAGACTCTGGAAAAGGCAAAACCCAGTTACTGTGTTTGGCAAGCAACTGACTGATATTAACCCATATTACTAAAAAATACTTTCCAGATATTGTTGGTTATTCGGATAAAAAATAATCACTGACGATGTGTAATACTAATCTGTAACACGTATAAGGAGACTGGAGTAAGTGCTGTGTTGCTTTTAAATGCAAGAATAGGATTTGTTGTTTTTTTTTTCCATGCATGATGAACGGAGTATATCGTATAATGTATATAGCTAATGGTTTTTTTTTGTTTTTTTTTTGTGAAGGTTCGACTTTACACACTGCCATTGTCTAATACAATCCTTCAATCTGTGATGCATCCACTTCGTTATGGCTGTGATTAATAAATACTGTAGGTTTCATTTCCATTTGAACACAAGCTTTTGTATGTCACATCTATGTCTAGTATTTGGTTAAAACATTATTTGAATATTGTACAGTTTTCTAGTTGATATGAGGACAGTACAGGTAAATCTAAAATACTTTCACTTTGTAATGTTTGTAGATTACGTTTCTATGTACAGTTAAACTATAGCCATTGAAGATAGTAGAAGAGTCTCATTCAATTCAAGGGTATTGCCATTAGTTCATGCCCGGAACAAACCTGAGCGCAGGCAAGTAAGTAAGTATGTAAGTCTCTGTGTGTGTGTGTGTGTGTGTGTGTGTGTGTGTGTGTGTGTGTGTGTGTGTGTGTAAATTGACCAGTTTCATGACACTGATCTTTATTATAATAACTGTGCTTTAACTTGAGAGAACCAAAAAAGGCAAAGAAACCCCAAAAGTGCACAGTACTCTATTAGAAGTTCAAAAACTTTTTTTTCTTTTTTTTTTTTTCCATTTTCATTTACACTTGCTGGTAAGATCATGGCTATAGCCATTGTTTCAAAATCCTTATGGGCTTTGGGAAAGTAAAAAGCTCAGCACAAGAACAATTCCATTACAAAAAAAAAAAAAAAATTAGAAGAAGAAGAAGAAAAAAACAAGAGCTTGTGGTGACGGCATATACAAAGTGAAAGGGGCACTTTTTAGACCACATTCATGATTCTCACAGAATGCCCAGTTCAGTAGAGCTGATTAAAAGAAAAGACAACCATAATGCCTAGAAAATATCCAAAGGTTGGAGTGCAAGTCAAACTCACAGTGCACTGTTAATGAAACTCTTAATGAGAAGCTGGTTCGTCCCTTCTGCTTGCTCTGCCTCGCCGTACTGGACGCTCTACCTGCTCCTCTGGCTGAAACTTAGGGTAGGGCTTAGCCATCTGTGGATTGGGCTGTGATCGGGCCTGGTGTACCACTGCCTCGATGGCATCTGCGATAGAGTCTTGGCTGGAGAACTCTGGCTGGGTGAGCATCGGGCTGCTCGGGAGGTTCCTTTTGCCTGGAAAGTCCATGCACTTTTCCAGCATGGGCATCTGAGCCAAGAAGCCTTCGTCTGGGACAATTGTCTGCTTTCGCGGTCTCCCTCTCCGCCTCTTCACCACGTTGTTGCCTGTCTTGGCCTGCCGCTGGAGTCGCTTGACCTTCAGGATCTTGTTGACGTGGTCTAGGCTTCTCTTGCTGGTGAGGATCTTGGAGAATGGGTGCTTCTTCCTCATGTCACTCTCCATCTCCTCAATCTCTGTCCGATTGTACCTCTTCTTGTAGGAGCCCAGTTCTGTTGAAGGAAAGAGTTTAAATGGTTACAAATTGTATGAGAGAGTTACGATGATGTGCAACATAGGCTGATCTGTCGAAAGATAGTGAAATAGTAGATTAAATATTAGATCAGATTACACCCACACTGCCAGATGTAAATAATAGCATGTAAGATACTGTAGATCTTCCTTCATTCATCTCCTATACCACTTATCCAGGGTGGCGAGGGACCTGGACCATATCCCAGGAGGCACACACTATGGGCAATTTGGGAACGCTAATTAGCCTAATCTGCATGTCTTTGGACTGTGGGAGGAAAACCCACAGACCAGAGGCAGGAATCGAACCCTCCACCCTGGAGGTGCAAGGCCACGGTGCTGACCACTACCAAGCCCAAGATAGATCTTGCTTTTTTGAACTATATATAAATTTTTGACAAGCATTTAAAATGTATTTCACTACCAGAATTAATCTAAATGACCAAACACAAAGATACACTTAAATTACATGTGCAGAAAGAATTACGGCGCTACAAAGCACTTAACACTCGACTCGCACATAACTACATCCATGCGTTTAATTAGCGCACGTGGAGCCATCCCTCTAATCTCTCTCTCTCTCTTTCTCTGTGCAAGCACCCAGAGTTCACCTCTGTACCAAAGAGACAGCTCTGGAAGTGTGAGTAATAAACTAGGTGGCCTCAGATACATCAGTGATTAATCTACTGCCTCTCCACTTTGCGTCAGAGCCCTGGAAGGAAGCCCAGAGCACAGGAAATGTTGGGTTTCTGGCAGCCTCGTCTGAAATGAGTTCAGACAGCGGAAAGCTGCATAAAATGTGTGTTCCGCATCAAAACATCTCCCCTAGACCCTTATGTCTCTGGAGAGCGCACTCATTTACTTTTCCTTCTAGCTGAGTGCCAGTCCATCTGGTTAGGCATCCAAGGAAACAAATAAGACAATTGTGAAAGATATTTTGACAGCGGTTTACATTTCTGAACCAGGATTAGCGCAACTGTATTTAGTCCCATGTTAAAATCTAAAAGCCTTGACTCACACTTAAAGAGTGCACACATAGAACATTACAGAATACATGAAAGATAGCAGCACCATGTCAGATGCAGGACCGGAGCTTGTCGTAATTGTATTTTCTTTAAAAAATGCATATTAGAGGGTAAAATTTCCATTAGTAATTAGGCTCCACGTTGAAGGATGATGAAGGAACCATGCAAAAATGAGCAGAATGCTAAAACCTTTTTCTGGGTCAATAACCCCAAGGAGGTTGCTCATTTGGTTTCAATAAAGTAATAAACGGCCAGCATGAATGGCAAAGCCCTCCCTCTCTGGCCCAGGTTTATCACTCGGACCCTCAATGAGTCTTTCTGAATGCCAACAAATCAAGAAGGGAGGAAAGAAAAAAAAAAAGACATGCATTTTCAAAGGGAGCGTCACAACTCATTTATCCCCTGAAACCTCTACCTGCATCCTGCACACACTGTTTTCATTAGTGGAACCAATTTATGGCTTCACCCTGCTGCTGTCCTGCAACTCCAGTCTCGGCACATCGGTGGAGGCCCCATTCCCATCAGCACGCTAACAAAATTCCATTCTTTAAAGCTAAACCATTTTTTCAAACTTAATACAAAATGTAACATATACACCTATGCTTGTGCTTGTACACTTTGTTAATTTTATTTAGAGAAATAGGAAATTATTCTGAGAAATGTTTTTAAAAAGGCAGAGGATTTAGGAAATATGATTATTATTAAAAAAAATGCATTGCATAGAAAACTGTTCATAAGGACCTAGAAAAAAACTGCAAAGCACAAGTTTAATACATGTCCAAGGAAATCAGGATGCATAAAGTTAAAAGAGCAAGCAGGCCCTAAGTTAGTTGGGTTTTTTATACTGCAAGATCTTTACATTCAGTTTCCATCAGCTCAATCTGGCCCATATGTGAAAAGTGCTACATGAGGCACAAGAAGGCTTTCAGGAGCTTGCCATTGGGTCGTATTTCTCACTGAACTGAAATGACTACATCTGCTAAGTTCCTCGCCAAATATCACATTTTTAATGCAAGTTACAGGCTGAACGTTGCACAGAACAACATGCGGCCATCAGGTAGTAAATATGCTTGTAGGTGTTTTATGTATAATTACAGCTCCTAATAAACATGAAAATGACCTGCTTCCTCAAGCCTAAAGTAATAACTGTGGCACTTGATTTACCACAGCAATGCTTTTAATTTAGGTTAAGAAAAACGAGTTACAAGCATGAGTGTAAATGAATGACCGTCTTTCTAGGGAACGTATAGCTGTGTCTCGAAGCTGCGGCGAAGAGAACTAATTAATTGTAATTAAGTGAAGGAAATTTGTTGACATAAATGACTTGCTAAACATCTCTTAGTATCGCTGGTGTCAAGGCAGACAAAAGGCAGGGTTCATAATTGGTTGTGCTGTCAAAACACACTGAAAGACATCCTGAAACCAAATCGCATGTAAACCTGAGCATGATGTGCACCTTAGTGCTCTATTACTGCTTCAAGGTGTTTCAAATTTAGTATTAATTCATAGAGGTGGATAGTAGTACAGCCGAGGCAGTATGTGACTCATCCTCCTATTTTCCCCAAGGAGCAAAAATGTAATCTAGCTGAGCCTTGGGCTTGCAATTCCCCTCTACTGGAGTAGGCTGGATTCATTAAAACGCTGGCTGCTGGCCAACTCTTTTTATATGGAGAGAGGGGTTTTATTGCATGTCAGTAGAAAGTAAATCAAAATGTGCGAATAATATATTTCTAAGAAAACCATTGGCAAGTAACAAAGGTGAAAAGGGAGGAAGGAGAAAATTGTGAATTATAGTTGTCTCCATCCATGCATTACACTTGCCTTGCCAGATGTTCCGATTAAAATATACAAAGTACTCAAAAAGCATTTTTGGTCTATTTCTTAAAAAAATAAATAAAACTGTTGTAGCCTTAAATCTACAACTTAATTCTAATTTGACATACTATTCTCAACTTAACAGATTTTTATGCCTAATGGAAAAATGACAAAATCTAAAATCTCCTGACCTGCGATGGCTGCGTTGCCACAATGGTACATCTGCTTCATCCTGTCTTCTGTGTCGTTCTGGAAAGATGCCATGCCCCCTTCAGTATATGCTGCCAACTCTTCCAAACTATGCCTCCTATTCCTGATGCGCAAACCCTCATCTTGTAAGTGCTGGCCCTTGAATGGGTCCAGTGGCTGGTCCTGATTGGCCCGCAGCCGTTCATGTGGTTGCTTAGTGCACATGTTCAGGAAGTTGTTCAGTGGTTCTTCTCGAGGATGTTTACAGTTCTGAGAGTCAGATAAGGACAACGATGAGAGTGTGTCTACTTCAAAGTAGTTCCTGGATGGCTTAGATGAAGTATCCATACTTTGCTGGCTCCTCTGCTTCTCCTTTATCTTAGAAAGCGGTAACGCTCCGCTAAAGAGTCCACCAAGGTTCTCTCTCTGCGGGACTGAGTGCTGGTCCTCCTTATGCTTGTGCTTATGCTTGTGTTTGCGTTTGTGGAGACACACACTCGCCAAACAGCTGCTTGATGGATGATGCGTTTCCGCCATCCTGGGAGAAGACATCTCATGGGGTAAGTTCTTCATTCTATGCCTGTTGCCAGTGGCGAGGCTAGATAACCCACTGGAGTGGAACTTTGGTGGAGGAACCGGAGGCCGCATGAGATGCGTGCCTGAAGATCCAAGTGCATGGGACAAATACAAAGGAGGAGGATACTGCCCATAATACCCCATGTTCATCATACTTGTGGCAAGAGGCATGGCTGTGTAAGGCATTGCGTAGGGTGCATAGTAATTGCCACTGGCTGCTGAGTACCCGAACCCTTGAATGAAAGGCATCTTCGTTATAGGTTCAGCTGATTTGGCTGGCCTGCCACGTCTTCTCTTTGACTTTTCAGAACTCCTGCGAAGATAGTGCACAGGATCGTATGGGTAGTAAGACATAGGGTAGTAGTGGTCAAAGTTTAGGCGGAAAATGCTGGGGTAAGAGTTCTCATGGTAAAACTTGTAGCTGCGATGGGAAATTCGGAAGACCTGGAACTTGTTAATGAGTTCCTCAAGGTCAGCCAGAAACTGAAGATCATCCCTGCTCGTCCCTGTAAGGCCCTTCCGCTTCCTTCGATGTTTCTGTTTCTTGAGGCTTTCTTGAGCAAGGAAATTTTCCATAGCCACTGATGTTGCGTGCTTTTGATAGTGCCCTCTGGTTGTTTTATTTGCAGCTTCCAGCACAGCAGCCTCTGCTGCTTCAAAACCACAAAGATCAAAAGAGTACCTCCTGCGGGATGCTGGCCCTTTCTCTGTCTGATCTGATGTGCTGTTATTGTCAGTACCAATGCCACTATCGCTTGGGATTGTCTCTTCACTGTGGGACTCGCTAACTGGAGACAGGGTGACCTCTTTTATGGATGCCACTTCAGACAGATGAGATGGCGAGTTGGCCATAAGTCTTGGAGGAGAGAGTTTCCAGTTACTACTGCTGAGCAAGCCCTTCTGAGTTTTTGTGGGCAAAGCACTGATAGGCTGTAGATTTGGCATGGTCTTCAGGTCATGCTGGCTGGTTTCTGTGGTGGCATGGTATGCTAGTCCACCTGCTAAGGACTGAGCTGAGAGAGACTGCATGACCCTGGGAGAAGGCATTCTGGTTGTTAATGATGAATTAGAAGGCACTAGAAGGTTCTCGAACTGACTTGAAACAGGCAACAAGTGCTCATCATTGGCTTTGTGCTCATCTTGCTGAGGCTGAAGCTCAGCTTTGGGCTTCCTCCCTCGTTTTTTGCCAATGTAAATTGTCCCACGTTTGCTGACGTTGATTTGCTTGCCTAAACGGGCTTCAATTGTCGATGCCACAGTTGACACGGCACTGGAAACCGGAACACTGGATTTTAAAGCCAGATTACTAGTGCTTGAAGAGGACAGAAGTTCATTCAAAATGCTCTGCATTTTAATCAGTTTCACTTTCTTAGTCGGTTTCTTTTTAAGAACACCAGCCTGACCTGTTCTTTTACATTTCCCACCTGGCAATGTTGGGGAATCGTTTAAGACCTGCTGCATTATTTTTGACAAATTATGTTTCTTCCTCCTCCTCTTTGACATGCTCTGCGAATCCTGGCTGATCGGACTTACAGGACTGGTTGATGTTCCTTCATGAATTGTCTCAACAGTAAGTAGTGGTTGTTTTTTAGGTCTTCCCCGTTTTTTCTTTATGGGTGTAATGACGGTCAGACTGTTTGTGTTGGTGTATAGTGGGCTGGATGGTGTAATGGGGAAAGCAGAGGGTGGCTCTTCAATGGGCATCGCCGGATTAAGGTCGGTGTGGGGAGCAGAGCTCTTAGATTTCAAATAAACCCATCTGTCCTTGAACTTTGATTGCCTCCCATCTGCTTGCTTCTCTGGATCAATCAATGATTGTTGTCTCCCGACTGGTTTCTTCTTGTGCCTATTCTCAGAAATTTCCACAGTTGCCCCTGCTGATGCACTCTCTTCCCCTAACTTCTGTGAATCTAGCGCAAATTGCTTTCCTGTACTCAATTCCATTTTGTTTGCTTCTTTAGGTTTCGTAGCCCCTTGGTCAGCCTTATCTTTTATTTCTACTGTCTGTGTGGTTTGTACGTGCTCCAAAAAGGTGTCGTCATCATCAGTTAATCTTCTGCTTTTCTTCTTTCTGCTTTTAAGTTCATCTGTGTGATGTGGAACACAGTTTGCTATTGTTTTGAAATCATCTTCTGGCCTCTTTATTGATTTTTCTACCTCCTCCCTCTGAGTCTCAGTTTTTTCTGAGTTAAACAGTTTATTCTCCGTATTGTCTTGAGCTGTTTTCTCACTTTCTTTGTCAGTCTTTTTTGCCCAGGGCAGGTCTCCATTATGGGTGGTCAGAGCCCTTCTGCCATACTTCCTTTTAATGTTCCCAAAGACTTGCTCAGTGACCTCCTGCAAATCTCTTTCTTTACTTAGCGAGGAATGTATCAACATATTAGATTCTGCTAGTGCACTCATTGTTATATCAGCTGGAGAAGTAGCCTGTGAGTCAGAACCTGGACAAGTCATTTCCGTAGCAAACAGACTTCCAGATGAACCTTCTGTGACCTTTTTAACTTGCGCCTTTGAGAAAGGGGTGTTGACCTCTGACAGAAGGCTCTTGTTATTGAATGTTGATTCTTGTTTTGATTCCGGATCTCTCCCTTGGCCCCCTTGGGATGTTGATTCTCTTAATACCGACTTTGTCCAATCCAGTTGGTGAATGTCAGATTTGGGCTCGTGTTTTGGTCTCAGGTTCTCCCCAAGGACATCCATCATGTTGTTGTCATTTTGAGCCACAACTCTGAAAGGCCTCTCATAGGTCTAAAGGAAACAGAGAAAATAACATTTTAATACATAATAGTACATAACTTTTAATGACAAACTGCATAATTCATATAGCATCAAATGTAATTTTTTTTCATACTAAATTGTCAAAGCAAAAACAAATAAATCAGTGCCTAAAACAAATCCATAACGCATGTATAGCTAAATGTTTGCACAAAAATTTTTGCGGGTTTTTGGTGTACAAACCGGATTCCAAAAAAGTTGGGACACTAAACAAATTGTGAATAAAAACTGAATGCAATGATGTGGAGATG
>JAOTQY010000026.1:12476090-12490674 GCA_026413445.1 Dolichallabes microphthalmus | reverse complement strand
CCCGTACTGGTCTGGCATATATACTACACCGTTTTCAGTGGTTTCGTGTGTACGCAATTTTTTTTTAGAACAAGGGGAAAAAAAGATCGGATAGGGAACGCACCGGCTTCGTGTGGACAGAGCCTAAATCACATTGCCACAAAAATCTGCAGAAGGCTGAATAGCATTATGGGAAATATAGTAAACCATTAAACGATTGTAAAATAAACTAACATGCACATGAAGAAATTAAATTTTTTCTCTTTAAAGGGAACCTACTGTATTATGTAAATTCACTTTTCGTCGTTTTTAAACATTTTGATGGGTCCCCATCATGCGTATAAGTATACACACAAAAATTTTTTGTATACTTATGTAAAATGTAAAAATGTTTTGTTTTTTTTTGTCCTTTTTCTATTTTTTTTTTTTTATTGTACAGGCCAGTCCTTAAATGAACCAATTAGATATTCCCTAATGTGACATCATATAAGGGAAAACTTCCCCAGGCTTGCTGCTCAGCTCTGCTGTTCTCTCAGAGCGTGACACTTTGAGGGAGCTCTGAGGCATCTTAGACAGAAACACCAATAAGTTGTTAGAGAAATAGTAAAATATGGGACTTTTAAGGTAAAAACTGCAAACATGCTGTGACCTCTGAATCAGCATACACAAATTCTGTTCCCTTTATCCTCACTGTAATGTCAGCCATACCTTTTTTTCCCTTTGTGCTAAAGATATACACAATATTTAACTATTTACATTTTGTGATACAAGACACATATCACAGTATTTAGATTTGCTTACATAGCAACAAGACAAAAAAGTGCATATTGTCGATGAAGTCAATACTTTTATGGACCACACAGATAAAGAATTGACAAGACAAATTAACTAATCATTCAGTATTCGCCTGATCAGCAACTTGCTACTATGAACTGCGGGAAAAACTGTGGTTTCAGTAAGTGTTATAAACATAATAACAGTAAAAAGCTATTGAAAAATACTGTACGGTAATGCAGTTTTAAACAATATTGATGTTACATTGTCATCTCTGGGGTGTTCATATCTGTGCTTTCACATACGAAATCCATCTCTCTCACATCCTCACTGTGGTGAATCACTCAAACCCAGCCAGCCAGTCTAGTAAACATATGGCTACCTATCACAGTAAATCAAACGTAGCTAATATACCACTAAACCGCTTCACAGCAGAAGGATGCCATATGTATCATGTTACAAAATCGAGTAAAAAATAATAATAAACCAGACAGTTCGAATTGACCAGTACACGTGGTACTGTCAAGCGTTTGACTTCTTTTCGGTTCAGTAGGGTACCTCTGTAATGAGGAGACAAACACAGATGTGAGCGTTGAGAAAGTAATCATGCTCGACTGGGCAAAATCAGTGAAATCGTTTAACGTACAGCAGTGTTGTCTGATACTGACGGCGGGTTCTCCGAAAAATATTTTCCATGCACAAAGGCTCGGCTGTGAAGTCAAGTCCCTCCCTTAATTACCTGCTATTGTATCACACGTCTCCTGCCCATCCCCCACCACAGTGGGGTCCCATTTTAACCAGGCTCCCCATATGCCCAGGCTCACTTGTTGGCCTTTCCTCTTTGCCACCATCTGGCATATTAGTTCAGCCAAAATGAAAAAAAAGAGATAGAGAATGAGAGAGAGAGAGAGAGAGAGAGAGAGAGAGAGGACAGAGAGAGCCAGACACAATGAGAGAGAGCTAGCCCATCTGCTCCCTGCCAGACTCCCCAATCATTACTACACAAAAGCAACATTTAACCCAGTAGCAAAAAAAAAGAAAAAAAGATTTCTTTAACTTGTTTCTGTCCGCTACCTTCACCTGTGTCTAGGCTACTGTTTGTAGGTCTAACCATTTAGGTGTAATCTTAAAGGAATGCTTCACGTGCGAATGCTGACCTGAAAACGCTAAATTGGGTAACCACATACTGAAGCCAGCAGAAGCTTCATATTAGTAACGCGAGGAAGGAATATGTCTGGATTTTTATTTGCCTCACTCTGTGCCTACATTAGTAACACTATTAGCATTTGTGTACTAGCTTTTGAAACAGTTCGGGAATTTTTTTTTGCATATTACATGCTAGGCATCATGATTTCCAGATTAGCAAAGCATGCTAACTGTTCTAGCTAAACCGCTCATAAACACAGCTGTGCGATTAAATCGGCTGCAAGCTGCAGTCAGCTTTTGATTCATACAGAATCGATTCACGATTACGTTTTTTTGGGGGGATATTTTCCAATTTTCTCCCCAATTTAGTCGTGGCCAATTCCTCCCCATCGCTAGGGGGCTCCCTACCACTCCCACTCAGCCGGGAGGAGGGCCAAAGACTATCACGTGTTTCCTCCAAACCGCGTGACGTCAGCCGACCGCATCTTTTCGAATTGCTCGCTCACGCACCATTAGGGGCAGATTAACTCACTCGGAGGAAAGTGCTAGCCGCTCCTTCCGTGTGCGCGAGCTCACAGATGCCCCTGATTGGCTGTAGAGCCGTGGTTAATGTGGTTAATAAGGTGAGCGCAACTACCTCTCATGCCTCCCCCCTGAGAGAGCTTGGCCAATCAGCTCTCTCTGTGCCTCCGGCTGTGAGAGGAAAACAGCATCACCCGGGGTTCGAACCAGCGATCTCCGGATGATAGGGCGAGCACTTTACCACTGCGCCACTCGGAGGCATACAATTACGGTTTTTAATTAACCGTTACAACCATTCAGTGGTCAAAATTAGCAGAATTCTTCAAAAATATACAAAAGCTTCTGCTAAAAATACAAAGCGTTTGCATCTTCCACATTTGCAAGATACTCTCATTTTGCGAGATTATCACTTCTTTTTCTTTTTGGTTTACAGGCATTGCCACCTACTGGACTGGAGCAGAAAATTGGTGGGAAAAGAGATACATGACATTTAGGGGGGGTTTTAGGCACGATTGATTTGTACATTGACCCGAAACAATTGCTCCCCTCCCTGATCCCCCACTAGTCAGCATTCACATAATTTTTGCTCCCAGTTCCTGGGTACGATTGTGTATTTACAATCTCCGATACAGTAGGTGGCAGTATGCACCTACCTCGTTTGTGAGCCGCCATTAAACACAAGGGAAAGAGAGTGTACTTTCATTCTCAGGTACACTATCATACTTGGTTCTAGCCATGCCTGAGTATGCTGTACTGTGCCCGAGATCACCTTTTCCAGCGGACTCGGGCACGGATCACGATCCTGGAACAATTGTATTCTCACTCATCAAAATTAACCAGATTTTGGGTTCAAGTGAACCCAGGGCCTTAAGGTGTAAATGACCTTAAATTCTCACCAAAGTTACACAGCATTTGAATGCTTATTAAATACTTTTAGTAGACTCAAAGTGCTTCAAAACAGTTGCTTCAGACAAATCAAACCATGAACAGAATCAAATCAGAAACAGAATTGAATCAAAAGTCTATGAAATAGGAACGGTTTAGGAACTACTGCAGGCCTAAGGTGGTGAGCTGTTGGACCATACACACCATAGGATTGGTGCACTATGATCATCTGAGCTAACAGTTTGATTTGGTGCCATACTATGACATCCTTTATTTGTGTAGAATTGAGAAACATGTTTGGCACACTTTTTTGTTTGCCTTGTTGCTCAGCTCCACATGGTACATGAACATAAAAAGGAATAGACTCCTTTTGCTTGTCGCTCGTGGCCTAGAACCACCTTTCTTTCACTGGAATACACCATTTGACGGATTAACCACAGACCATAGACTTTTGTGCACCGAACAATCAATACGACTTTACCATGCAAGCTAAGTGTCCGTTGTGGGCACCTTAGACGTTTATTAATTGGTCAACCTTTCCATCAATATTTCCCATGGAATTGCCTGGTGTAAGTGTTACACTTGACTCAGAAGCATGATATAGCCCTACGTTTCCCACAAGTGACAGACAGGAAAGAGGAAATGACCCACTCGGGTTTCTTATCAAAATGCCCTGGGAGTGTTAGGTCAGTTGGCCTCAATCTCACCCTCCCCTTGACAAATGCGCACCACTGAGCACGGGCAGTGCGGCAGAAACAACTGACAATCAAAGCGCTGTCGTCAAACACGGAGCAGCACTGGGCCTAACATCCCCCCGTCTGCCTTATATATAGTGAGCACACACACACACATCGATCTGGTTTCTATCCGGCTTGTCATCGCAATGAACCCTCTACAGTGTTAAACCACAGGGGTGATACTGGAGACTAATACAAGATACACTTCAACACAAGTGGGTCTCGCTGGACATCCACATCCATTTTTTATTAACCTGATCTGTGATTCTGATGCTGTACGATATGTAAAACTAAAAAAAAAAGCTAAAATAAACAGGAGGAGTCACTGACCGATGAAAACTATAAAAAAAAAAAAAAAGAAATACAAATAAAAATACAAAACAGGCCATTTGTAGCACTCTGTGAACAGCTAATGAAAATGCAGAACAGAGAGCACCCCGACCTCTGCATTTTCCGAAATCCCTAATTGCATGGCCAGACGCGGGCCTTTTCACAAGGCCAGCAACAAGAACAGAGCGCTATTTCTGGCTTTGCAGTTACAGGGTACCTTTGTGCGGGCAAAGAACCTTTCTGTCATATTATGCTCATTTTCCAAGCTACCCTAATGCACAGCAACTCTCCAAAGCACCGAGAGTGGAGCATTGCCGCCGATAATCCCTGTAAAAACGAATCCGACTAATTCATCAAAAGGGCCAGTTTTGTTGTAACGGTCGCGGGCCTCAGCAACATGATTTCATTAGCAAGGGGAGGGAAAGGAGGCTGTTCCGGGTAGCAGCTGTCACGCGCCAAGCGAGCTGAGGTAAAGCCCTATTCTCAGCAAGCCTTTGCCGGTTTCAATTACGTACTAACCCCTGACCCCACGCAGTTTGGAACTGTGAGATGTGAGGAGGTGGTGGCCTCTACACCGTAAGCCCATGAAACTGAAAAGACCAGCATGGGACTCAGGGCGCTTCCAAATGAGGAATTTATTTCACTGTCTGTCACTGGAGTAAATTGGGTTTCATCTCTACCATGAGAGTGGGGGTTTACGTGTGTGTGTGTGTGTGTGTGTGTGTGTGTGTGTGTGTGTGTGTGTGTAAAAGGGGGCTGGGGTTTGGCATTTTCACACCTCCTTGGAAGGCTTTTCTATAGACACGGCACTCCTTTAGAGGGAACATCTCCTCTGTTCCTCCTTCTGCCCTTTTTGACCTTCTGTCTCTGGTCAATGTGGAGATTGCCAAAAAGAGACAGCTGCACTTCAGGCTTCCCGCCTCCAGCCCTGTTGCTCCTAGAGCTTTTCTCTCTTTTTTTATGCCCCCTCTCCCTCTTTGGTCACTCTCTTTCCCTCCCCCTCCAAATGCATCAAAAGCTTTGAAGGCAAAACTGACCACCAAGACTTCGTTGGCGGTTACATCTCTATGGTAAACCCTACACTGCCAGTCAAAAGTATGGACACACCATCTAATTCCATGGTCTTTGCTGATTTTAATTCTTTATACATTGCAAAACAATGCTGCAGGCATCTAAAATATGCAATAATCTCCTTTGAACAGTTGATATTGAGTTGAGATGTGTCTGCTACTTGTGCTCTATAAAACCTTAATAACGGCTCTAATCTGAAGTGTGGTTAATATGTGATTTTTAAGGCTGGTAACTCTAAATGAACTTCTAAGTTTTGGTTTTGATTTCCTTGGATGGTCTTCATGAGAGATAGTTTCATTATGGTGCTTGATGGGTTTCGCAAATGCACTTGACAATACTGTTCTTGCAAGGACTGTTTCAGAACAGCTGACTTTCATGTCTTAAAATAACAACCGACTGTTGCTGTTGTTACTTACATTTCATAGTTTAAAAAAAAAAAAAAGAATCCAGTATTGTTCTAGACTGTAGGAAATAAATCCATACTTCTATCCAAACTTTTGACTGGTACTGTATATATGTGTTCCTGTACAGTGTTTAAGTGCAATACCTACTCATCCATAGTGCTTAACCACTTGCAAACAATATACTAAACACATACACACACACACACACACACACACACACACATATATTGAAACCTCTGAAACCTCAAAACCCGGCTATAGATTTGCATCTGCTGATACATATGTATAAGTGAACAGGAAGACTTTTTTTGTTGTTTAGAAATACACCAGTGGAGGGCATTTGTACACCAGCAGTTCCTCAGCGTTATCGAATAAAAAGAAGGCAATCAATTCGAGCTTGCGGTAAGCTCACTGAAAGATGCTGATGCCTGCACTTTGACTTTCATTCAGTAAGCATGCAATTTCTCCCTAATTATGGTCAAATTACAGGCTCCGACTGTGGGAGCACCAGCTACTCCTCCCCTTCTGTCCCAGAATTCTTCACTCTTGCCATTTTACTGCCATGAAGTTGGCAAGGACGAGTCGACGAGATGTATGTTTTGGAAAATTGTACAAGCGCACTGTGGTGCACTAAATTGGGATTTTTGGTTCGGAAATGTATTAATTTTTTAATTTGAGACGAAAGGGAATCATGTGCTATATGGAAATATTGTCTTATAAAATATTCCATTGACCAACATTACAATGGATGATTTAAGAATAAAAAATTCCCAAGAATAATGCGAAAGAATAATAATATTCACAAGAATAATTTAAGACTAAGTGTCGTAGTAATCAATGAGTAATCCAGGGTTGGTTTTATTCTCGGACTAAATTCCACTTAAATGTGTCCAACTTTTTTAAAAACATGTAAACCCTGATGTGTAAAGGAGCTATTACTATCTAGACAGTGAAACTCAACTATGCATATTTTAAATTATATCTCATGACATCATGAATGTTTCAAAAGGCTAAAATCCCCCCCCAAAAAGAGCCTGCCTGCAGTTACTTAATCCACATGTAAGTCAATGAACTCATTGAGTCTAAATGCCACAAAAGGTTAACGGCAGAGTTGCATTGCGCCACGGCAGAGCTGGACACCCTTCATTTGACACACAGCCAGCTGAACAGTTACAGACACTATGACAGCATGCAGAAAACAGTGGTTTGTGCCTTGGCAACAGGCCAAACGTTCTACCGTTCTATAATGAGTTCTGCCACAGCGGAGGGTCAGAGCGGTGCGGAGGGATAAAAGCGCACAAAACGAGAACAGCTTGCAATGTTCTCTCAGAAATACACTTGCTAACTACGGAGAAAAATGTACATTTTACTCAAGCGTTAAATGTAACGTCTTATCATACTGGTTACGGAGGTGGTAATTAGGGACGCATCCATATCAATACTGGAGTCGTGTATCAGTCATTTACATGGCAGTGTAATCTTAGTGCATGTAGTCATGCTAATGAACAGGCGACGCGAATGAAATGTGATCGGGATGTATTTCACAACTGAGTATCGAATGAATTATCGAATCACCTTATGCTTTTTATCACTGATACTGTTTACATGCCATGACATCTTAAAAATCTTTAAAACGCCGCAATAACTCCCCTAAGACATTCCTGATTGCTTAATATTGTTACTTTTTCCGGTATCGGTATCGGTATCGGTATGATGTACTAAAAAACCAGTATGACATGTATTAAAAAACATGTAGTCATACATGTACTCTGTCTGAAAACTGGTATTTGATGCATCCAGAGTGATAATATAAGAGCAAACAAGCATATGAGAGGATGAGCAACTGAACAACACTCACCCTCTTTCTAGGAGGTCCGATTTCTTCTTCCTTTCCACCTTTACTGGACTTGCCATGCTTTGACGTCTTCTGGCCGCCCGGTTGTTTAATGGTGACACGGATCTCCGGTGGACAGATGTAGTTCTCTAGGCTCTTAGGTGGCTTTTTGGCCCGCTTGGTGGTTTGGATCTTCAATTTGAGGCTGCCTTCTGAGAAGCTCGCCTCTTTGATGGAGAACTCCTGCTCCTCCAGGCTGTCTCCCTGCACCCACTTCTCGCTGTCCGCGTTGGAAGCGGCGTCCACGTCTTTACCCAGGCCGAGGTCTTCATCCTCCTCGTGCTCCTGTTGCTCGCCAGCCACACCAAGCCCCTTTACCGGGGTGGTCAGAAGGCCCACCTCGGTAAGATCAGCCCTGTTGATGGTTGTCACAGTGGAGAAGAACTCCTCATTCCCTTTGGGCCTTGCAGTGCGACTTAGGTCCCTTTGCTCCATCAATGATTCCAAGACTTGCTTCAAGACGTAGGAACCAGGAGGGAGCCAAGATGACACGCAGCGGGTGCCGGTGACAGTGGATCGTCTTCAGTCAGAAAGGGATGTGATGGATCTCGGCTCTATTGCTCCTTGAATCGTACAAATCTTGCAAATGTATGCATTTCCTGGTGTGAGACTGTGAAGGAAAGAAAAACAGTTTAAGCGTGCCTTTCCATTAAAAGAGAAAGAAAAACACAGGCTAGGAGGAATCCACAGTAATCAAAGACACTGGACTAGATCTTCATCAATTCTGTAATGAGCGCAATTAATAACACACCAGACTTCATTGCTGAATAGAGCTTTAGGAAGTGCAGCCATGAAAACGCCCCACTGTATAATCATTTCCCATTAACCAGGCAACATCAGTTAGTCTAATAAGACAAATGTCCCTGTGTTAAAACAACAAATTAATCTAAATGCCGGTTTTAGCCTCTACCTTACGCTGGAATGACTGGAACAGTGAACAACATTCACCCCAGGCAAACTCACAGATACCATAATTACATCACTGACCAGCTCATTTGCTTTGGTGGTCAGTTGAGTAACCCCAGTCGTGGTGTGAAATTGAACAAATGAGGCCTCTAGCCCAGTGATAAACACCTCTCAGACATCAGACAGACCACAACCTGCACAGTCAGAGACCTGGAAAAAAAAAAACCAATTAGGCCTGAACACAACATGTCCGCTGAAGGCTGCTAAGCATCAAAAGGGAAGCATAAATGAGCTTCACTCATTTCCTTGGGGCCAATTATAGTGTGAGTGATGGGACAGATACAAACCAGGAGCTCGCTGGGCCACGAACGGCCAGACACGCTGAGAAACATGGATGTACGGATAGATATTTCTGAAGGTGTTTTCCGGAGACAACACCATGTCTGAGTATGTTTGGAGGATGAGGAAGAGGACTGGTGTAGAACATGCTGAAGCCACACATGTGTGTGTGTCCAATCTGTTCATCGGGATATTATGATCTTTAATCCTTAATATATACAATAAGTTCTGGGGGAAAAACCTTCCTTGCACATTCAATATGTATCTTTCACATGGAAACATGGATATATTATATTAAATTGTTTATATACGGTATGATATTCATGCATGCATGTATTCATTTTTCTTAAGGCTTATCCTGTGTGGGGTCATCAGACGTCTGGAGCATATTCCAGGAAGCTCAGAGAACAAGGCAGGGGACAATATAGGGTGCAAACTCATTACACACACATACGCTCACCCATTTCTATATCATGGGCAATTTTAAACGCCAATCTGTCTACACCGCATGTCTTGGAACATGGATTGTGGAAGGAAACCGGAGTAATCAGAGGAAACCCACAAAGCATGGGGAGAACTTGCAAAAAAATCCACACACATCAGAGATGAGATTCAAACCCCCTACCCTAAAGATGTGACATATACCGTACATATACAATACATAAATAATACATTTATGCATGTTATGTTTCAAGGGTCTAAAACAGAAGATAGTATAATAGTGCTTAAAAGGCATCAAATCGTCTGGTCTTCTTCTTTCTGTCTGTAACCTATCAATGTTGAATCTGCAACAACAACATCAACAAGAAAACGACAACATCTTGAAATGCTCGGAGTTAAACCAAACAACAAGCCAAAACATGTCATGGCAGTTCACTTTAATGACAGCTCGATTAATTACAATAAACTGTTGCAGGAGCTCTCTTTCTCATGAACCAAGTGATTCCCTTAGTGGAGCCCATGTTGTGTGATCATTGATAGGTATTGACCAAGAACTGAGGACTTGACTCGTCTCGGTGGCAGAGCTCAATCTTTCATCCCGCCTAACTGCTGCTGGCCAAGTGTCTGACAGCTCTACCGTCATTTTCCCTTTCAGCTGTCTGACAAGTGACAGACGAGAGGCTACTAAAAACAACAGCTATCACCTGAGGGCTCGAATCCACACTAGACCAAATATCTTTGTTTATCCGTCACGTCATGACAATCGTAATGGTGTAACGCTTGGTCCAATCCACCATGAGTCAAACACGACCATTAATAAATCGTTGCATTATTAGAAGTCTGTTACTGCGGAGCTTCCTGTATATATATATCGAGGAAAGCATACTGCATGTAGCCTGTTGTCAATCAGAATTTCTAAACTTCTGCTCACAGAATACAGATACACAGTAGGAGGCAACTGCTAACTAACCTCTTCTACACGCGTTAGCTCAGAGACTTCCCTTCCATCCATTTACATTCACAGCATTTGGCAGACACCCTTATCAAGGGTGTCCTACATTTTATCCCACTACACGTCCGAGCAGTTGAGGGTTAAGGGCCTTGATCAAGGGTGGCAACTGTGGTGCTGGTATTTGAACCTGTGACCTTCTGATCACTAGGCTAACACCTTAACCACTGAGCCACACCTGCCCCATCCAGGGAACACAGTAATCTTTAACTCGACTGGACTGGACTGGGCATTAATTGAATCTGAACGCAAATACGACACAAGATGTGAGGACACAGACAGAACATTTTTTATAGATAGCTAAAAACCCTTCTTGGAATCGTCCTTTTTTTCTAATAACCATAATATCAATCAGATCTGAGCCCAAAGCTTATATAACAATAACCCCTATCTGGCCCTGCAGGCAAACCGACTGTGAGCTAATTGTCCAAGACTACAGTCTGTTCAAAAATAGGTTTATTATTTTTCACAAATATGCCAGCGGCATATGCTGGATTTCCTGCTAATTGCACGAAAGAGTTCTGTGTCAGCAGTGTCGCCTCTGGCTACTTCCAAAGGGAACACATTCAGACGATTGTCCTTCAGGGCTTTTGTGCGCTGATCTGCTCTATCCTCTTTCTGGGCGCATCTCAATTAGGGTCATCACAGCTTTGTGTTGCAATTATCCGAACGTACATTCGGTGCACCCGCCACGAAAAAACAGCCCTTAATTGGCACGATCGTGATGTACCCGGTTTAGCTATGCCGTGGACGCTTCGTGAGCGCTTTAACGAGTTAAACAAGCGTTAAAGAAGCATAGACCAATATTTGAGTTATGTGAAAATCCGCATTAGGAAAGAGACGAAATATAATGTTGAACCCTCCGAAGCTTTGGAAAATATTTGACGGTAAATAAAGGCGTAAACATGAGAATGGGGCTGATTAAGCAAGCAGACTAACAGTGTTTGCTCCTCCTTGGGCCTGGCTATCACACATACTGTGAGTGTGAAAAGATTCCATCCAGTAACTCAGCCCCTTTTAAGGCAATGCACAGAGAAGGCTAAGAGAGCCTCGCAAAACAAAGCGGCTCTGCCAAAAAAGTCGACATGTTCACACTTTGCTCCGGTGCAGTCATAAATACTGCAGAAACCTTCGAGGTGTAACACCATCTTCTCTGAACACGAGATGCCAAAGGAAGCCGTTTCCAGAGCCGAAACAGGCAGAAGACCTATTTGAAAAACTTTTTTGTTACTGCTCAGTGAAACGCTCACATTTCACCAGCTGACAATACAAATCCATGAATACCACTGCTAGCTATTAACAAGACTAGGAGATGATATAACACAGGAAGCTCTCTCTTACAACTGTCAAGTCAAGGCTTGTCTCGTTACAGTCTATTCATCGCAAGCAGCGTCAATGGGCAAGCATTCGAACGCCTGTCAACCACAAGCCCGATGACATATTCAGAAGCTTTTCGGCGAGAACTTTCTTGAGAATACGCAGCTCACCACCTAGGGAGAAGTGACCGCATTGGCCTGTATAGAGATCGGCTTCTGTGGAGCGACAACTCGCTCAGAGAAGCCAAATAAACGCCTCTTCCAAATATTCAATTCATCCGTCTTAGCCACAGGCAGACCTCATCAGCCATCAAGGCAATGCATTGCAGATGCAAAACTGCAGCTTAGACCAGCTAAATACAGTACACAATGCGTCAGAGGTCGAAACGGAACATATAATCCATCTCGGGTTGCATGGCCAGATGACGTTGGTCGGTTAAGACCTGACTACCATGCACCACCATGGCTGTCCGTGATTACATCCTTTTGTTTTTGGAGCTCGGACAGACGAAAGCCGTGGACAGAGAAATGACGTTCTGTCCAGTCTGGCAAATCTGGATGATTCAGAGGCTTACGGTGCTAGAATGGAGTCTGAGTGCTGAATACGAATGGCTAAAGCATTGCTCAAAAAAAGCTAACTCAGCAAAAATGCCGGTCAACAAATGCGAAAAACAGCTGGTAAATCTTCCTAAAAAGGAAGGTGGTTCCATTGGCGAAAACACCAATGGTAATCGATTTAATCGTAGCAAAATATGATTCAGTGTCCTACATTTGTCTAACTTTGTAAAGTAAATGATTTACAGCACACAGGAGTTAAAATATAATAGCACTTTCAACCTTTTCAATCAATTTGTCGTTTAAGAAAAACCATCCCATAATAATCCAGTGATGCAGAACAATCCACACATCCTCCATAAATCCGGCAATGCGCGAGTGCCATTATTTTTCTCTTCTCGTGCCATTATCTAAAAGCCTTTGTGGTCTACTTTTCATTTAGCAGAATAACTAATGCACTGTTGTTAAGCTAGATTTTTATGTGATGAGAAAGGAATTCCAACCACAGTGTGGAAAACAAAATGGCTTGAGAAAAAAAAAAGAGAGAGAGAGAAAAAAAACGTCCTCCTCCCCCTCCTCCCCCGCGTCTCGCTGCCAAAAGGTGTTCTTGCTCTGATAGTCTATTTGGAGCGGCTGCCAAAAATGAGATTTGTCCTTGGATATCTCCCGCTCTTCCTTTGTCTCTTGTCAGGACTTGGACGTCCTCCAGCAAAACTCATCCCAGCCAAGAAAGAGGGAGATCTATCCACACACATAAACATCACTTGGATTTGTGCTTTAGTCAAACAGTGCTGCATTCCTGTAGTGCAAATCAAACATGCTATATGTGGAAATAAGGTCTTTTAGCAGGCGGCCTGACCTCCAGGAGTTACGTTAGTAACGCGATGCCTGTATCTGCGTCTGTTTAGTGCTCCAAATATCCTGATCTGTATGAAGATTTCAACCTACAATGGGCATAGGTTAAGCTTTTTCCAGATTGTAGAATAATTAAATATGAACGTCTCTCAGAGGGCTAGCACTGTACCCTCACACCTCCAGGGTTGGGGGTTTTCCTTACAGCTGTGTGCAAGGAGTTCTGTGCATTATGGGTTTCCTTTGGGTGCTCCGGTTGGCTGATTGGTTTTTCGAAATTGTGTTGTAGTGTATGATTAAGTGTGTGAGTTTGTGGTTGGCACCCAATCCAGGGTGGCCCTAAGCTTCCTGGGATAGGTTCCAAGACTCCTGCAAACGTACACAAGATAAGCAGTAGGATGGAAAAATTTTATAAATTAACAAAGGAAGGAAGGAAGGAAGGAAAGAACCTTACCACTATGCCTCTGGAACACTTCGGGGGGAAAACCCAGAGTTAGGAATGCCAGTGTTGTAAGTATCACCTGTGAATTCTGGCTCTGATAGGTCTTTAACCTCATCTTCATCATTCGTATTTAAACATTAAATCATTCATTCCGAACAATATTTTCATATTTGCTCACATCCATAATAAAAATCAACTTCATGGAACCTCTTTCACTTTGGGTTTAAACACCTGCTCAGTAGCTCTTTTCTTACATAGTCATAAGAAGGCGGGCGGTTAACGCCCACCTCGCCACCAAATTATCACAATGCACTCAACACTCCTCTTCCTTCCTCAAACAGCAATATGAGGGTCTCCATCACCTTCACTAATGGCCCCCACATGTTCCAGTCATGCAAAACCTCGTGCTCGTGTACTGCAGAAAAATCGGGTTGTCATGGCAACTACAATTACGGCAAACAATGTAAATCATTTTCATGCATGCCTCAGTCCTGCCCCGGGCTAATACATAACATTAGTCTCCATCTCCAAGGCTATAGCAACCATAGCTTATAAAACTCCAGTTACTTGAACTGGATGAATCATCTCAGCAGGACTCTCACTGCTCGGGGGCAATCTCAGGGGCAAAAAAAAAAAAAATTCCTATCATTAACCACAAGCTTAATTAACAATATCCCCTGAACACTACTGTAAGTCAATGAGTGAATATTGAACCAGATGTTCATGTACTACATCATATTTTACGCAGCCCTGCTACTCCAATAAATGTATTCGCTGCTTTAAAGACTTTATTACTACAAGGATATATTAATGCACATGTAATAGTGGTGTTTTTCTATTCATCTACCTTTTTATACACTAAAACAAAATACATGCGATGACACAAAATACATCAGCACACCTACATGTTGTTGTTCTTTCGGCTGCTCCCGACAAGGGGTCGCCACAGCGGACTATCCAGTCCGCACTACAACTTGGCACA
>JAOTQY010000026.1:12465329-12475990 GCA_026413445.1 Dolichallabes microphthalmus | reverse complement strand
CCTGACGCAACCCTCCCATTTTATCCGGGCTAGGGACCGGCACTGCATCCAGTGGCTGGGGTTCGGGCACTGGCTGGATACCGAACCCGGGCCTTCCGCATGGCAGGCGAAACACCTACCACTGAGCCACCGCATAATGGTTTATAAATCAACTGGAAACTTTGTAAGGATGCCATTACTCTAATTTTTTCTTTCAACAGCTCTGGGTAGACATTACATCTTCAAGCTTCCGTTGCTTAGTTATGTGAAACCTCAAAGAACCGATGGAAGTGTGCATTTAAACAAACTGCTCTCTGTTTATGTCTGAGATCAATGTCATGTCAGATAACTTCACAGGTGCCTTGGTGGATCAGGTGAAGAACAAACACTAATCCAGCGTTTCAAGCTCGTACTACCCCTGATACTGATACTCAATATTAATTTATACTTAAATATTTGCGTTGCTTGCTTAGCACTGTCGTCTTAAACCTCCAGGGTCGGGGTTCGATCCCTGACTTGGATCTGTGTGCACGGATTTTCTCCCCATGCTTGCTGGGTTTCCTTTGGTTGCTTTGCGTTTTCAAATTGCCTTTAGTGTGTGAATGACCATTGGGCATCAAGCTGGCAACACGACCCCCTGAGTAACTGCCATAGAAACAACAGATATATCTCGAGGGTGGGGAGTATCTGTCGCCCGATGTGCCTGATGGCAGGTGGATCAACCAAAATACCATTTATATTAAGCGAGAGATATTGCACATTTCAGCCAGCATATCAGATTTTCAGCTGTTACCTGTATGCAAAAACCACTATGAATCACTATGATAAATTGCAGTAATTTCTTTGGCAGTAGGCCCGATTGTCATTCACACACCATGGGCAATGTGGGAATTTAACCTAACCTGCATGTCTTTGGAGTGTGGGCAGAAACCACAGTACCTGGAGGAAACCTGCCAAGCATGGGAAGAACATGCAAACTCCATGCACACAGACCTGAACTTTAATCCTGGAGGTGCACAGCAACAGTGCTAACCACTACGCCACCATGCCACCAGATTGGGATTGGCTGTTCTAAATTTCGCCTCAGTGTCAATGTGTATGCATGGCATCCTGTGACTGGCATACCATTTAAGGTGTGTTCCCTGGATCTGCAATGAGACCATGGTCCTGATCAGGGTAAGTGGTTATCCTGATGAAATTGGACACATGTTAGTCTTCAAATCTACACAATATTACATGTGTTTTTGATAGGACAAAGATTCCACAGTTACTTTTTGCAGACTTTAGGGTTTTGCACACCTGGTTGTGACTGCTTCCCTTTTATTATTAAAAATGGACTGGATTTAAATAAAACATTATAACAATCTCAGTCAATCACTCATCTTCTATACCGCTTTATCCTGTATCCCAGAAGACTTAGGGCATGAGGGTACACCCTGGACAGCACTCACACGCTCATTCACACACTATAGGCAATTTGGGAACACCAACTAACCTAACCTGCATGGCAGGAAACCCCACCAAGCACAGGGAGAACATGCACACAGACCAGAGAGTGGAATCAAACCCTGATCCTTGAGGTGTGAGGCCACCGGATTTGGATTGGCTGTTTTAAATTTCCCCTCAGTGTGAATGTGTATGCATGGCACCCTGGGTCTGGCATCCTATTTAGGGTGTGTTCCATCATGACACCATGACCCTGATCAGCGTAAGCGGTTATCCTGATGAAATCGGACACATGTCCAGTCTCCAAACCTACATCATTACTACATGTGACTTTCATAGGATTTGGAGACTTTGGGTTTTGCACACCTGGATGTGACTCCTCCCCTTTTAGTATAAAAATGGGCAGTGTTTAAAGGTAACATTATGACAGTCTAGCTATTTGTTATTATATACAGTGTGTATCTACGCTAAATAAATAAGAAAGATGTTAGGCATGCATATTAGCCCTCTTCATAGTGAATTATTCCATTAGGTCAGCTATAATCAATAGACTATGAAAATATCCTTCTATGCAATTTCTCTCCGTTTTAAACCAAACAAAAACATGAATGCCACTAGTTGAGGAGGACGGTGTGGAAATTTAGCCCACACTGAGGCTTCTAGTGGAAATTGAGGCTTCTAGTGGAAATGACACTCGGTGTGGTATTTGCGCGCCTACGCGTAATGACAGTAAATTACGAAGAGATCCTGTGCAGGCTGTAAACACTGGAGCCCTGCGCACACCATGCTGCAAAACCCCATCCTCCTCCTCCAGAACCAAGGCAAAGATCATCGCTTCGCATCGCTCCAATGTGTAAAGTGTTACATTGTAGCATTTCCTTGTTACATATTAAACACGCATGCACAGACAGCGCGCGCACACTGCTACATTGTAACACTGATCTAATCGAGTCTACAATTAAACACTCTATTCTGTTGTTTATTATTATTGTTGTTTGTTTTTAAATAAACTTTTGTTCCAGATTCGGACTCTCGGACCGGATCGATTAGACATGTTCACAGATCTAGTGTGCGGGAACTTACCCATTATTTCCGAAGCGCTCGGTCACGTCCTTAAGAGCAAATCCATCCGGTGACATGAATGTGATCACTGACAACTTCGCAGTCGGATTTTTGTTTTCTTAAAGAACGGTGTTTATCAGGGTAAAATGGCGTCAAACGGACGGAGAAAATAAAACCCGAAACGACAAATGACCAATCGATTAACAGAGACGGAGAGGATTGCAAATCGAAAGTCGGATGCTGCAAGGAATCAGAGAGTGGAGCAGAAAGCTTTGAGCGCTGCAGGGTTTTTTCACTGAGCTGGACCGAGAGTTCATCTGCAGGGGGAAAACACCACCACCACCGTCCTACTGCACTGCTCCGCTTCTCGCGCGAATCACATACACTCGGGGGTGGATCGACTCGACTCGAGTGGATCCTTTTCCACTGCGGTGGGGGAAAAAAACAACGTAATATCCAAAGTCCCGCTCGGATAGCGCAGTGCAAAAAAAAAAAAAATCCAGGTTTGGTATTTCCTCGGTTTCTATTCGAGTTCGACCAGACTCCGCTACCGCGTCTAGCTCCTCTGGACTCTGTGCGCGCGTGCGTGTGTGTGTGAGAGAGAGAGATTGTGTGTGTATGTGTGTGTGTGCGTGTCGAGTCCCGCAGCGGTTTTTTTTCTTCTGATAATGATCTTGCAGAAACACGCGCTGGGATTCTGTTTGAAGCGCGAGTCGTCCTCGCGCGCGCTGCTCACTGGCGCCACTTCCTGTCCGCTCTGGAGCACAGCGTTAGCCTGAGGCTAATGGAATCCTAGCGCTAAGAAATAAACCATTAATTACCTGTTTAACGACACAAATCTTTTTCAATCTTTTATCTTTTTTTTTGGTTAGTAATAAGTTGTGTTCTATATTAATTAATTAATAGGTATCACTGAATAAGATTAGTAGCTATACTATGTGGGGGAAGCATTTGACTAAAACCTGCATCCAAATACACATCAATAAAGAGTTGCCCTTATAGCACCTTTTTGCACCTATATATATTTTCTTGGAAGGCTGTCCACAAGATTTTGGAGTGTTTCTGTGGGAATTCGTGACCATTCATTCTGTAGAGCATTTATGAGGTCAGGCAGTGATGTTGGACGCTAAGGCCTGGCTGTTAATCTCCTTTCTTCATCCCTGAGGTGCTTGATGGGGTTGAAGTCAGGGCTCTGTGCTGGGACCAGTCAAGTTCTTCCACACAGAATTCATCAAACCATGTCTTTATAGCGCTTGCTTTTTGAAGTGGTACACAGTCATATTCGAATAGAAAAGGGTCTTCCCCAAGCTGTCGCCACAAAGTTGAAAGCATAGCATTGTCCAAGATGTCTTTGTATGCTGAAGCATTAAGATTGCCCTTTCACTATGGATTGGGGGCCTAAGTGAAACACCTGAATTCAGTTATCAGCAGGTTTGACCAAATACTCTTTTCTGTATAGTGTAGTTAGTAGACTACACATCAGATACAAGCTATTTTCCCCACTAAAGATATTTCAATCGTAATTTGGGAACTGAACAAAATTACACAGTGAATTAACAGGCCCTGTAACATTATTCTCTATTCAATATCTGCTTGCTATTATTGTTATACTTAAAGTGTCACAAGCACTATAAACACGTTTAAGGGGGGAGTGTGGGAAGAGATAACAAGACATAAACACTGGCAAAAAAAATCTCACTGCTTGCTTGTTACAAGAATTTGCTTTGTCGTTCTGCCCTTTCATAAAGAGACTATAGTGCATAACATTTTATGGCTCCTTGCCTTGTTATTTCTATCCCTGGCACCAGGCCATTATTGCAGCATTGGTAAAGGTGCCAAAGATGGGTGTAACATCAGCAGACAGGCTGACGAAAAAAAATCTTTTGAGTTGACTGACAAATGGCGCTCTCCCTTAAACACCACACCTTATTTGTTGCAAACAGAAAGTTGTCCTTAGACATGAACAATGTAATGTAAAAAATGTAATGTAAAAGTAAACCTAAAAAAAAATTTTTTTTTACTTCAATAGTACGAGCCCTTCTCAGCTCTGAGTCATTACGATCATGATTGTTTAAGATATTACCATGAGTGGTATTTGGTTTTGACGAATTTATGCATTTACAAATATATTTGCAAGTTAAGGTAAAATATATACATCAAACATAGACAATATGTATTTCATAACTTATTAGAAGATTTCACATAAATAATGCAAACCTTAATAAAATCCTGTCTACTATACTGACCCAGCCCACTTTACCTCCACTATATTTAAAAATATACAGTAGTCATTACAAATCATACTGGTTTTGCAATAACATGTGCAATCTTTTTAACATCTCAGGATTGAAATGCCTTTTCACAGTTTGTGAAAAAAGAAGTTCCCTGACTACCCCTATCCGTGGTAAATTCTCCCACCTTGTCCATTGTCTTAAATCCATCACAACCATGAGCAGAATAAAGCAGTTGCCGAAAATGTGAATGTAATGAATGTCATTCATTACATATACACACTTGGAAAAGATAATCATCTTTCAACATAAAGGGTTCTTTGACTTGTCCCCCTAAAGGGGAGACTTTAATGGTGCTATATATAAAGAGTTCCCTTTGTGAAGACAACTGTTTAGAAAGCTATCTAAGCCCTATGTAGAATATTTAAAGTTCTTGAACATTATGAATATTCTTTGTGCTTTTGTGAATTAATATGCACTATTATTGGCCAAAATTTTATTTTACTATATAGAACAGAAAAAAGTGGAATAAACTGCTTAGTTGCTTAAACCCCAAGCTCCATGTTTATACTGATGAAAAATTCTTTAACAAGGATGCTATTGAACATATACTAATTGGGGTCTACCATTGGACCATTACATGAGAGAGAAAATAACATACTCTACAACCCAAGTGTAAAAAAATATGTACAGCATTTTTGAACCAATAATCTTGGAAGCAAAACCAGTATGCTATCTCACCACACAGAGACTGTCTAGAAAAAGACACCCAACAAAACTCAGTGTCCGCGCCTGAGTGAAACCACAGACATGCCAACAATCATTTTGAAGAAGCTAGAGTAATTTCAGTGGTTGAAAGCAGAGTAAAGGTACACCAGTCAAAAGTAAAAGATTCTTTTATGAAACTGGCCTGTGTGGGAGGGTGCCAGGAAAAGGCTATTACTCAAAAAGAATCATGCAAAAGTACATCTGGAGTGTGTCTGAAAGTAAGTCTGAGAGCATGACCTATCTACAATGTGGGAAAATTTGTTGTAGTCAAAGCATACCAAGATAAAGTATTTTGGCCAAAAATCAAAGTACTTTGTGTGGTGCAGACCTCATCCTTTAAGAAACAACATTCCTTCAGTAATGTTTGGTGGTGGCACATTGTTTTTTATTTTGTAGAAAGGGCATCTGGTCGAAACTGAAAGAAGCCAATGACACAATGCATGGAAATACTGTGAGAGAACCACCTTTCATCTGCTAAGAAATTGAGACTTGGAGGAAAGTCGTTGGTGCTTGGGCATTGATCTCATGGTCAAACCAACAACGGGTAACAACAATTTAGAAGAGATGGATGGATGGATAGATAGATAGATAGATAGATAGATAGATAGATAGATAGATAGATAGACGAATACATACATACGTACATACATACAGTACATACATACATACATACATACATACATACATAGATGCACCAACCTGTACTGTACAGCATCCAGAGGCAGTTCTATAGATTGTTGGGGCCCCAGGCAAAAATTTGCATTGGGTCTCTCCAACTAGAATTCATCATCATTATCTTATAAATAATAAATAATTTGTTAGCCCTCACGGGCCCGGTACTGGCCTGGGGCCCCAAACAGTTGCCTGCCTTGATTAGTGAGCACTTCTGACAGCATCAGCCAACAAATGATTACTGGAATGTCAACATACAATCTATTACTATATTTCAATATAACTCTGTCTGGCCAAACAAATTTTGGTCATTGTTTCATTCCTCAGTTATTGGAAATGGGTTGAGACCTAGCCAACACATTGAACCTGAAAGTATAACGTTGAATTGTCGACTTTGTGGAAGAAATGTGGTCAGAGAAATGTCATGTGGGAGCTCACTTATACACTTGGTGAAGGTGCATCATAAAAAAAAATCGAGAGTAGAAATCACAGCGATGTTTAATAATGAAAGTAAGGGCATTTCCCGCAGACACAATGTGATGAGAAATCACAGGATCGGGACTAAACTGCTGTGTAGCCATAAGAAATGAGTCCAGATCGACCCTATTCTAGAGTGATGGGTGCATCAGGGTAAGAAGTGAAACACATGAAGCAATGCACCCGTCATGTACTGCCCACTGTACAGGCCTCTGTAGGCAGTGTTATAATCTGGGGTTGGCAGTATATTTGGTCAGGCAGTATATTTCGTGTGTTTCGGGGGTGTATTTTTCCATTAATAACTTTTACAGACATGGTTATACGAAACATTTACCTGCAGATTTATTATGTTTAAAAGATATTAATTATTCTTAATATGCTCTTTGTGTAAAATGCTTATCGCACAATATATTCTTTCAAAAGCTAGTCAATAATATTGCTTTACATCTATTCATGTGGAAGGCCATGACTGCAGAACTAATGCGGTGTGGATACAAACACAATTTAAACCACTTAACAAGAGTAATAGAGGTTCATGAGAAAAGAATGAATGCTGACAGGTTAATTAATTTTCTTCTATCGTCTGTTTTCATGCCAGCCTACATGCATCACCTCTCTCACCCTGCAGACCTCATATGGGCTTATACCTGAGATGTGTATTGATTAGGAGGGGTTTTGTAATGATACACTGAGACCTCTTCAATATAGAGGTCAGCCGCTGTTCCCTTGACAGCCAATCAATGTGTTGACTACCTTAGTAAATAATCCTCATAGGTCAAACCCAGGAAATCACTGAGACTGGCAGCGATGCAAAGAGGTCCGCCAATTCTTCTTTTTTTTCTCCTCTGCAAATGTTGCCATGGATACTGCATCCAAGGAGTTCAGAGACTCCAGTGCTCTGCATAAGACTATACATTTTTAATTCTAGCAACACAAAGAGACATATTGATTTTAGCAGTGTGTTTCCTTATTTAAAATATGCAGTATGATTCCTTTGTTAAAAGAAAAAAAAGTTCTTGGGTGAGTCATACAGTATGAAGCAGACATTGCGATAAATGTAAGTAGTTCATTAGAAGGGTAGACAATATTCTGTGTCCAGACATCTGAGTCTGAAGGCAGCACAAGCATTTTTATCTGTAATTATTCAGATTATCATTCCGCTTTTGGTGAATATAGAATAAAAAATAAAAAAAACATTAAACTGACTATTAATTTACTTAGAACAATAGGATGCAATAAAAAATGTTCCCAGTATGCTAAACAGAGGTTTTAAACCTTGAAGTGAAAATGTCAGTGGTTTCTAAATTACTAAAGGTATGAATGAATTTATATAACCCCATTTTCATAGACGACACGTAACATGACATGTTAATCAATCTGGGTGAAACTTTGATCAGAGAAATAATGACGGTGATGTCTAAACAAGACAGCTGTTTTCCAGCAGTCAGCTTTTAGAAGGCACTGCTTACTCATCACTGAAATGAATGTGCAGAGCCTTGTGTGTCGATTTGGTTTCACAGATTATCATCTACTCACTCACTAGCAAACCTAACAGTCATGGAATGAATCATTGCGAAGCTCAACAAGGAGTGAAATGACTAAAAACCTACATCCATGTAGACTGATCTGTGTCGTGTGGTCTGTACCAAAGCGTTGTTACCCCATCTTTATGCAGCAAGCACACAAAGTAGAGATCCAATTGATATGAAACATGCAAACAAGCACAGTGCAAATTGTTTTATTTAGTCGGTTTTAGATTTTGTTATTGCACGCTAACAAAAGGCATGATTTAAGAAATGATGAAAAAAAGAAAATGTTAGAGCCCTTTTGTTTAAGCACGCAACCAAGTAATTGCATCATTTTGCATCTAATACTTGTTTCGGTGCGGTGTAGTTTCTCGGCATACTGTATATGAAAATGAAACATTGCATTTAGGTTTAGTTCAACCAATCTGCAACAATTAGGTGGTTGCAAAATGCATTTGTGTTATGAAACGACACAGAAAATCATTTTGTAATTTGAGGACACAGGATCGCAACAGCAGTTGGGGAAATTTATCTGATGGGGTTAGTGCACTAAACCACAAATGTGTTTATCAAAGTCAGAGGAAGTGGGCGGTCTCTAAAGAAAAGAGCCTGGGCCAACCACTTCCTGTTAAGATGGGAAACTTCTGATGGTGTTATAAAGTGTACAGTAAACAAGTCAAACAAAAAAAAAAAGGTATTGAACCTTTCGAAATGGTTCATTGCAGATAGAATTGTATTTCAAATAGTAATAACATTTAAATCTGATATATGCTGCATTAATGCATATAATCAGTGTGAACACAACAAAAACACAGTTAAGACCTGTCAGGTTGTTAATTAGCTTCATGCCATACTGATTATGTAATGTAATGTTATCATGTTATTCATCTGACTTGTGACTGAGACAGCACGTTTCGATTGAGATGGTTAAATGTTAAATCCCAACATATAAAATATGGCTTCGAACAATATTTAACAAGGTGCGATCATTCTGCAAGTTCACACTTTATGCTTATTACTCACAAAAACAAACATCACATGTTCTTAATGAAATTTCAGCAATACATGAAAGCTCCAATTTTCACAGGTACTCTGTCAGAAAAAAGGTACTAAACTATATTTAGTATAATCCATTGCTGGATTGGCATGATGAAGATCTATCTATCTATCTATCTATCTGTCTATCTATCTATCTATCTATCTATCTATCTATCTGTCTGTCTATCTGTCTGTCTATCTGTCTATCTGTCTATGATTGAGTGCCTAATAATTCCTATGTAAAATGTATGCGTATTTTCAGAAGTACACTAGCACCATCTGCAGGAATGAAGAATTAAATATCACACCCACACTAAATAACTCCTTTTTATACCCTCACCTCCTCCCAACCCCCTCCTCTTCCTCCTTCTTCTTTTTCTTGAGTATTTTTTTTTCTCCAGAAGAGGAACCCTTTGTTGTGCACTCAGAAATAACAGGACCAAAGTGTACTTTTCCATGTTGCTGTAGTGACACCATCAATGGTTTTGTTCCTGTTGTATGTACAGTGGAGTCTAAAAGCTTGAGAGCACTAGTCAAAATGTGGTGTTTCATTTTAACACCATGGTTTTCATTACACATATATTATCAGCCACAACCCGAGTGAAATGTTGAATCTTATTTTGAATCTTATATGAAAAAAATCTTATTTTGCATTATTGACAGTTTAGACATTCTGTTTATTTCCAGTTTTTAAAAAAATTATGTATTCCTGGATTTTCAATATCGTTTACCAATACATGCCTGTAGTGGACCTTTAATTAGCATTTAGAGTAAAGCATTAAATGTACCTTGAGTCTCATGTTGTATCAGTATCCTGTGTACAGAGTAGAGGGGGGCCTTGAGCCTATCCCAGGGGACATACAGTAGGGCATGAGGCAGAGTACATCCTGGACACTATCACGCACAATAGAGGCAATTTGGGAATGCTATTTAATCTGCATGTCTTTCGACTGTGGGAGGAAACTGAAGAACCCGGAGGAAACCCACCAAGCACGGTGAGAACAAACTCCATGCACACAGACCCATGGTGGGAATCAAACCTGGACCCTGGAGGCGCAAGGTGACAGTGCTAACCACTAAGCCCCAGTTTGTACCTCTATATGTTTTCAAATGTCCACCATATTTCAATAAAACCCAATGAAATAAGAAATGAAAACCACTAGTTATCCCATGAAGGAAAACTTTGATTTCTCAACAAAGAAATGTTCAAACATGATTCAAAACCTTTATTATAGACAAGGCAAAGAAGAAGTTACAACCAAATGTTGTTAAAAGATTCATCAAATTTCACAGAGGATGTATGAAAAATACAGATCACCAGTCTCAGGATGATCTGTGTTTAGACTTAAGGCACAAGGTGGAGTACAGCCTGGCCAACTGCAGGGCACACACACACACACACACACACACACACCCATACCTGTTTTTGCTACCTGCTGGGTACACATGACTACATGGTGCC
>JAOTQY010000026.1:12392930-12412987 GCA_026413445.1 Dolichallabes microphthalmus | reverse complement strand
ACATGTAGGTTAGGTTAATTGACATTCCAAATTGCCCGTAGTGTGTGAATGAGTGTGTGAATGAGTGTGTGTGTGTGTGTGCCCTGCGATGGATTGGCACCCTGTCCAGTATATACGGATAAAGCGATACAGAAAATGAATGAATGAATGAATGAATTTCTGCAATTTGATTGATTGCTACCAAGTAAAATATTTAATTTTATTTGTATGAAGCTTTTAACAATGGTCACTGTCGCAAAGCAGCTTTGCAGAATCAAAAGAAAATTATGGAAGTTTGTATAAAATGTGTATAAATCAAAATGATCAGATTGTCCCTGTTCGCCCTGCAAGCCAAGGGCGATGGTGGCAAAGAAAACTCCCTGAGATGGGGAAGAAGCCTTTAGAAGAACCAGACTCAACAAGGGAACCCATCCTCACTTGGGTGATGACGGATAGCAGGGATTATTTGGCCGGCATACTGTGTGTTAGGTGGCTGGATGTCTTTAAGTTAATATGGAGTCCAGATCGTTATTGGAGGCTCAGGTAGACTGTAGGAAATTCTAACTGCAGTCATAAGCGCTCAGAGAACAGCGGTCTGCATCAGCCAAGACCAGGACCGTCTTCATGGTAGAGTCGATCTGTCCCCAATCACCACACACATCCCAAGCGGACCACATGGAACATCCATGCGACAACATCTTCAACCAGGACAAGTCAGACAGGTCCAGAGGGCAGAGGGGGGGTCTGGATCACTGGCAGCAAAAGGGGTTGTAATCTGTAAATATCCCTATGATGTGAATTATTAGTTCGGCCAGTTCAGCATCTAGTAGCTGCTTAAACGTATCTGTTGCAACTACTGTTATGTTTTTTCTTTTAAACGTTTTAGTGATATAAATGATCAAGCTTGGGATGTGAACACCACTTGAGCAGCAAACAATCTCATAGTCAATAAAGCACTTTTTTCCCAGTACTGCTGTAGTTGACTACGAAACGGCATTATTCGCCAAACAGATCATTTGGAGTCTTCCAGCTCAGTCTTGCGTTCTTGGCTGAGCACTGAAGCCAAATATGTGAATAAAAGAGTGAAGTGTATTTGTTTACCAGCTTCATCTAAATAGTTTTTGGATGGAACATTTTGTGTGTTTTAGATATTATTCAATATAGGCATTACCTGATGATGTGAATCAGCTGTGCGTTTGAACCGAGAAAAGTTCCCCTGAATTATGTATGTGTTAGATGTACTCATTCAGTCAAAACTGATCTAACATTGTGTATTACTAACTGTAACTAACAGTTACAGTTGCTTATTATGTCTGACACATGTGTTGATTTCCTGTGCAATCTGTTCTTCCTTGCAGTTATGACAACGCTAAGATTGAGAGATTGTTGGAAGGGAGCTGGTCAGTGTTCTGGATCAAGATGGCATCTTGTTGGGTTTGTCTCTTCCTCTACATGTGGACTCTGGTAGCCCCCATGCTCTTCCCAAAGAGGTTTGAAGCATAAAGACAGTCTTCGAATACATCACATCCATCCTGTCACTAAAACATTCTGTAGATGTTGTTACTTTTCTGTTTCATTTTAAAAGTGTTACTTGCCTGACACCTTGTAGACAGATCAATGGAGATTTGTTACATGTTTTTGTTAAGTTGATTACTTTGTAATCAGGAGGGCATCTTTTCTTTCTTTCTTTTTTTTTTTTATTAGGCAAGTAGAAACCATGGAGGTATGAAAACAAAGCATTGCTCAGGCTCATTCTACTGTTACTGTCTCATGTGTTACATTTGCATCTTTTGATAGATAAAGTATTCTATGCAAGTCAACCTCGAGCATGTTTTTTTTTTTTTTTTTTTTTTTTCATTACAACTTATTTTGGTTTGCTTGTTTACAGTATCTGGTGTTTTGTGTTTGTTACATTTAAATTTTTATACACTTTTCACACCAAATTAATAGATAGCTATGAAGAACATAATTTCAAAGGTTTTTCAAGGGTTTTTTTTTTTTTTTTGCCTGAAAGAATAAAATAATTTGTTTAGAAAAGCAAACATTCCTGGAGCACTCTCCCTTTAATTTTATGTTTGGAGAAATTTCAGCTTCTGAATATGTATTTCAGTTAAGATGATATGACCAACTCATATTCAGATCTGCCTACTTGTACGATTCTTGTGCAGATTGTATGACTTTCTGTGATGATTTTATGTTACTAACATAGTTAGTTCGGCTTTTAAAACTGCCAATTTTTTTTGTTTGATTGTTTTTTCGTCAGTCCAAAAATACAGTAAAATTTGTTGTTTTTTGGATTGTTGTTCGACATAATTTTCTCGCTACCTTCTTTAACCTTTAAACATGTGAAAGTGAAAAAGTACCAATTAAAATAAGAGGCCGTGCAGCTTAACCAGGGGGTACCTGCAACAAGTCAAAACATTGTGATGAAAATACCAAATTTGTGGTTAAATCTATTTGTTGGACCATTTACACAAGAACGCCTGAAGCAGACGTTGGGCTTATGAACAGAAAGCTGAAAGTCAGCCGTGTTGATTTGAATGTTACGTGGGTCGAGCGATGAGGATCGCTGCTGATGACGAACATCCCAAGATGTTGTTATAGTGGGTGTTTTTTGTTTCAATCCAGTGTCAATCTGTACACAATCTGAGGTCTTTTGGAGGGTAATTATATGAAGCTTGTGCGGCTATGTAACATTTTCACATTATTTTTGTCGATGGGCCATTTTGCTGAATGTACTCCTACGTCTCCAGTCATTAGCCTGCCTAGTCCTGCCATGCTGCCATGCTGAGTTTTGAAAATTCTGCTCTGTCTGAGATTATAATTCATCTAGACAGCATTAAAATGATGTAAAAGATTTCAGATTTAAATTAAATGCATGTGTGAATGTGCCAGATTTACAATCCCACCCTGTATTAAAACTGAAAGACTATAATATAAAGTAAATATCATTTTAGTCTAAGCTCTCCTATGACTAGTGAGGGACAGCCGAAGGTTAAATATGTATTTAGTTTCAGATTTCAGTATCGGACTCAACGAAATCTACTTATCTGACTCCAAATATAAACTAGCTTTCAAGCTGGTATGATGCACTAAGTAAGCAACGACTGATATCATTATATTATACTAATCCTTGTTTGAAGAAATATGTCCCCTTCTCTCCCGTTTCCGAAAAGTACCAATTTGACATCTTTAGTTGTCAGCTAGACCAGAGCGTCTCTCACATGCTCAGCACACATCTGCATAAACACTCACTGCAGGAATTTCCCTCAGCCAATGTGTAGAGTTCATGCTCTTTCTCAGATCATGCATGACGATGTGTGTGTGCTGTGCTGCGGGTATTCCGACCCGCTCTATAAACGTTTCTATACATTGAGCACCTATAGCTTTCCACTCTTTTGAGTAAGAGACATTTGTCCTTCCTTAGAGGATCAAACCAAAGCATAGGCACAAATCCATAGCACAGTGTCGAGCAGTTCCTGCTAACTTAATTCTTTAAAAGGTGGTAAAAGTTCACACCCACCTTAGATACAAAGAATATGTTTCTTATTTGGACTATTTCAGAAATTGTAAAGGTGTTGCAAAGATATTATTAATATTTATCACTTCAGGTAATAACTATAAACCCGAAGATGAAAAAGGTTGTATCAGACGAGTTTTAGACAAATTTCATGATCATGTTGGAAGGTATCTACCACCTCAGCTAATTATTTCCTGATTTGTATCACATTTTCCATCCTGTATCATTTTTGCAGGTCAAATTTGCTAAACTGCAACAATTCTACAGGATGGAAAATGTGATGCCAATCCGGAAATAATTACCTGATTGTTTCACTCGTTCTCGATCGGCAAAGAAAATTATGTCACTAGTTACGTCAATTGCACAAGCTTTACAAATTGCTACTCCATTGTCACATTTTCGAAGTACGTTGTACAGACTGTAGGTAGGTCTGCACATTAGAATTTTTTTTTAAATCTCTTTTTGTATGCTAAAATGGGGGGTGGGGGATGCTCTGTACTTAAAAAAAAAACAATAAACAAAAGGTTCCAACAGGTACAGTCAGCTTGGTGGTAACCGAGATAAGTCCATTGCTTTATTATTATTTTTATTATTATTGCTATATATATATATTTTATTATTACATCCAAATGTGCCTTGGATGCTCTAAATTATTTGATCTTATAAGAGCCGTACTCATGCTCAAGACTTGCATGGTGCCATCTCAGTGTAAATAATAGACATTTCACATTACATTAAACGTTACACTGCCCTGTAAAGTTAGTTTTAAGTTAAGCGATCCAAATGTGTAAGTTTTGTCACTGTTGGTCATTTGTAATTGGTGAGAAATTATTTAAATAAGGAAGTTGAAATATTTGTTTATGATGATGTGTTTGTCATTGGGGAGAGAAACATGTGAAACAAAATACTGAACTGGATTTCTTTTAAATGTTACTTTTTTTTTTTTTTTTAATAACGACTTATTTAGCTTCTTTTTATCAACATACGTGCAGCATATTGGTTTGGATTTGAACATTGGCATTGCCTCTAATAATCAAAAGAAAGTAAAAACTTGTGAAGATTTTGTGCTGTTCACCTTAGACACAATGCGTCAGTCAATACAGCTCAGCATGTGAACTTCTACCTTTTCTGACCTAAAAACTACATAAACACAGTATTCAATATTATCTCCTATGTAGGTTTAAACAAATAAGCCTATGAGATCAAATGTAAGTTAAAGAAATATAGAACTGTACACTTTGCTTGTTTGATACTCTTTGCAGTAGTTGAAGCACTTTTGAGGAACCGATGCATCAGTGCCATGACCACTTAGAGAGCAGATCTTTAAACCAAGAGCGTATTATAGGTTTAAACCCTAAAGTTATTACAAGTGCTAAAAATGTACCTGCATTACATTTCCTGATCCTTGACTAACAAGTTTTTGCGCATGTTTTTTGTTATTCTCTTTCTACATGTATATCTGTGAATTATTCGGTGCTCTATATAGTCACATTGTGTCCAGTTGAAATGAAACAGAATATGATATAAATTAAGTCCATGTCTCTGTATGAAGGTATCTGACCACTATACATGTTCACACTATTTACAAATCTGTAACTCTTTATATTCCTGTTTCTGCTCATTTTGCATGCCATGACTTTTTCCAAGAAAAATTTACATATGTTTACAAAAAAACAAAACAAAAAATCTCATCATGTTTTCTTACCTGTTCAATATTTTTTAAATAATTATAAAGGACCCAAGCTTAACTGTGCAGAAGAAAGCCTGTTCTCTTCAGGTTATTTGTTTGATCTTTAAATAAAAAATCTACATGAGACATTCCAGAAATAAATGTTGTGTTCATTTTCTGTGGAAAGAACGATTTGCTTTTAATTGCATTTTTGGTACATCGTGACCGTGAGCTGGTATAGAAAAAGCTAGAAAAAGATTCCATGACACGTGACATTTTTACAGCTGCCCAGTCCTAGAAAAATCAAACAACCACATTTTCCTAATTTAAGACTTGTCCCATAATACACATCCATATTAAAAGGGGGGAAAAATTTTGTTTGCAGCAACAGAATTTGATTCTATTCATATACATCTAACATATACATCCATGTTATATACTATTAACAAAAACTTTCTACAAACTTTCTTATATCTAACTACTTAAATCTTATACAGCCCTGGCAGATCATTCAGTAAAGCATTATGACTTACTCAGCATCATTATTCACAGTCAAACTAGTAGGAAAGTTGTGTACAAGAGTGGAGAATGCAGTTTAGGTCCCAAAGTCATCGTTAGTTACTTTCAGGCTTGCTGAATGTTTTCCATATAACACTGAAAATATGTCCAACATGTGAGGCAAGCAAAAAGCAGCACTCATTCTGCTCGCTCATTTAGTGGACTACATAAAGACAGACTTTACCCAACAATCTTTTTACAAAGCAAGTGGGATTGGTTAATATAATACCCTTAAATAACTCCCCCGAATTATTAGCTCTGTGAGGACTTTTTTTCAGACACTGCGTCCTATCACATTACTGTGTAGTATTATCCTGTGTATCCTCTTTCCTGGTGGAGTCCTGTGCAGTGTAATCCTGGTAGTCCTCAGGGATTGTGTCTGTAAATGTAACACGTATTAAAAGAAAAGTATTTGTTCAGAAATTCTGAGGTGCTGAAATCAAGAGCGGTCCACTTACCATTGCAGCGATACTTCAGATTAGACCAGATGATGTTTTCCTGGGAGAAGCAGAACACACCAAGACGGCCACCCCTCATGCTTGTGTCAATGACTACGCTGGAGTCTGCCACCAGACTGGCACTTTCATAAAACCGGACCCTTAACAAGCAAGATCGAAGATATGGTCAATAAAATTTCTAGCTAATAGTAGATAACAGTTTTACAATGTAGGTCAGTCTCCAATGAGATTTCATTTGGCAAATGTGTTAAGGACACAAGTGCATCATCACCACAAACAATGGACATTTAAAAAAATACATAAAAGGGTAGAAAGAGTGTTAAAGTTGGGTCTGATTTCTTTATAGCCCTAAATGTACATTAATTTATCATAGAAACAGTGGTAGGCAAAGTACACAATTCCTGGACTTGACTGGAAGTACTGTAGAGATTCCCAAGTGCAACCAGTACTCAAGTAAAAGTAGAAGGCCTCCATTTAGGTCTGCTTGAGTAAAAGTACAAAAGTACTCATCTTCAAATGATCTAAAGTACAGGGCTTGTATTAGCCTACAGTAACCTTTTTCATAGTAAATCTCCCTCCGTCTTCCACTCTCTCTCTCTCTCCATCCCTCCTTCCTTCCAGACTGTGAACGTGTTGTTTTCATTACTGTCTGCAGCAAGCTCTGCTACTGATTTCGAACACCTGTTACATTATTAGGCGTGTCTCAAAGGAAATGCAAGTCAAACAATTACACATAATATTCAGCAGGTGGTGAAATTCCTGCTTCAAATACTACAAACCAATGTGGTCAGGTAACGCAACGGCATGCAGAAACGTAGTTAAGGAAATGTACAGAAGTTTGCTGCACTATATGGTGAAGCGATGCTTGCGTTCTGACAAGGTAGAAAGTTTTTTCAGGATGCTCGAGCCATGATCGGACTACCTGATTCATGATGCTGACCTCCCAGGAACTCCTTAAATTGCACAAACATGCAGAGCAAGGTCAGGACTGTACAGGGGATTTTGGCAATAGCTCCCAGCTGACCGAGTTCCTTTACTGTGCAAGTGGTGCAGTATGTATGAGGGTCTGCCTTTGGTGATCAAACAGTTTCCATTTAAGAAGTTCCTGGGAGGCTAGTGTTTCAGCAGTGAAGATGACATGAAGCAGGCAGTGCAATCATGGCTCCAGCTTACCGAGAAAACGTTCTACCTTGATGGTATCCAAACACCAGTGAAACACTGGGATAAGTGCATTAGTGTAGCAGAGGATTATATAGAGAAATAAAGGTCGTTTTTTCCTCACATACTGTAACTGAGTTCTGTTATTCTGCACAATGAAAAAGTCCCGATGTTTGATTTGTACGCCGCTTGTTATTTCACTTGCTATGACAGACATTTAGTCCTAGCCTTTCCATCGAAAATCACAACCAGACATCCATGGGGAAAAGGCATTTTTACCTTTAGCATTAGCATTTTCGGAATTCATCGTCTTCTCCAAAGCAGATGCACATGTGCTGCTCAGGCCAAAACACATGAATACTGGTGTAGAGGAGGAGCTTTCTGATTCTGACTGGCAAATATCGATAGGCAAGTAGACACAATAGTTCTTTCTCAATAGAAAATAACTTTTACTTAATGGCTGAACTGTCTCACCTGATGTATCCGACCTGAGGCCGATGCTGCAGGTTCCAGCGGTATGAGACCTTGTCCTTCCAGCCCACGTTGCGAGAATCTTTCCACAGAAGCCGCACTTGATGCTCGGTGTTCCCCGTGTGCCACAGAGAATTCCTCAGAAACTCGCCAGGCCCCGTCTTGGATTTCACAGCCTCGGGGAAGAAAAGATGACATGCTAAGCTAAACTACTGCCAGTTTTTTCACAAATAAATCATGTCAATAACTGTTTTCTGCACATTGAGTCCAGAGTGATAAGACTACAGAAACCCACTAATGATTAATATTGACATTCTGTATTGAAAGTTAATGGAAGTAATAGTGATGACTGAAACCTTGAGCTGGATGCCAGGTTCAGCTACAGCCCTGAATGGGACAGCCTGCCAGTAGGTCTGCTCTGTCTGCTTCCACATAACCACATAGAAACTGGAAGAATCCTGGTAGCCAAAGATGAACCCGGCGTAGTCATCATCAGTCACTGTGTTCACATGGAAGGTTCCCTCGAAATCCACGCCACTGAACGCCGTGTAACCTGAGAGGAGCATCGTGAACCACCTGAAGCGTTTCCTTGACATTATGACTAAACCTTGTCGCAAATCCACTGGCATTGATTTAAGATATGCACCATGTTCCATTTTGTGTAATAGAATGAATCCCTGCGCTTCACATTGCTCCTGTGTTTATGAATAAAGTCATTCAGACCTACCCACTGCGAGTCCTGGATCGCTGTTCATCGTCTGAACGATCTCCATGCCCTGATTAAGGACAACCCAGTTGGGGTCAATCTGAGCCTCGCCCTCAGGGTCCAGCACCACTGTCTGATACGCCCTGAAGTCTGTCAGCGTGATCTCTGCATTCTCAGGACAGGGGTCGATTTTGTCAATCACCCGGTCCTGGTCAAAGTCTCCAGTACAGGCGTCGCCCACATTGTCATCTGGTCAGCGTACAGGAAATTAGAATTATCTATTAGGACAAAATGCACACTGTGGGGTATACATAAACATATACATATATAAACCATATTGTTAGGTATGTACTGTCTTTATCTGCTTGGTCTACATTGGGCACCAATCTGCAGTTGTCTTGTTTATCTGGGATGCCGTCATTATCATCATCATCATCACATTCGTCCCCAAGCCCATCCTTGTCCGTGTCTAGCTGAGAGCTGTTGATGACTGTAGGGCAGTTATCTTTGGTGTTCTGGTGTCCGTCCCCATCACTGCGACAGCATTAAACGTTAGAAATGATGGGCGAACTGATAAATAGACAAATGTGGATTCAAGATGAAACATAAACGCATTTACCTGTCAGTGTTGGTATCACAAGTGTCTCCTACAAGGTCATCGTCAATATCTGACTAAAAGACAAAGCAACCACAGCCAGTAGCTATTACTTTTTTTTAACCATAGTTTCCATAATGAATGAATGAATAATCCATTAATAAAGACTACAGCAAGTTGTATATCATTCTTGACTTGATCTAAAAAAGTATTGCTGTAATCATAAAGACTACGATGTTTTTATGGAACATCTTTTCATCACATGTTGTACTTTTTTAGTTATTGAAGAATAATGATTTACTAAATGTACATCTTGAACATCTGGAATGTCTGATGTTTAAAGTGTCATGAAAAATGTAAGTAAGTAAAAGAATTTGTCTTGATTTTTCTTCGAAAGCTAAACATTTTACCTGGAATCCTTTAAAACTGCACAAATAAAAACCACTCTTTCTGCTTAAGCATCCCCGGAAAGTAGCTTATTATACCTGGTTGGGGTTGGGCACATCAGGACAGCTGTCACAAACATCTCCTACACCATCATTATCACTGTCCAGCTGGTCCCGGTTGGGAACTCTCTGGCAGTTATCCAAAATGTTTTTCACTCCTGATCATCAGAACAAAATGGAAACAATGATTAACTGGCATTTACATCATTAAATAAACTCCTAAACCCATATGAATACATTTTCTATATACTTTGTTGGTGCAAATGCCTTAAAGAATTTTGGTGTACACAAGATAATAATGCCTTTGTGTATGCGTTGCCTATTTCAAGACGTGTGTCAAAAGGTGGCAGTGTTTCCGTTCAACTCTTTGCAAAATACTTTCCACTGATCATTAGCTCCTGGCTAGGCTTCATGCTGGAAATGTGGTTTTGCCCACAGAGACATGACCAGCATGTGAAAGATCGAGTCAAGTGTCTGGAGTCAAGTTATTTATGAACAGCATATAAATGTCAGACTGCAAGGCATCACTGTGTTTAGAGCAGCTTTATCAATATGGCGCTTCAAAGGGGTCGCCTAGAAGAAAATCCCTTCAGGCCAAGTCATACCTAATAATGAGGCCCTTTGAAAAATGGTGTTTGTAATTGGTGCTCTGAAATTTACTGGGGCACTGTTTTTTTCTCTCCATAAAATGCAGATCTGTTCAAAAGCAGGCTGACAGAAAGACAATATTAAAAAACACCATTTTGTGTGTCTGAAAGAAAACAAACTTAAGGGGAAAAATGAAAGGGAGGTGTGTGTTTCAGTAGAAGCCTGTAAAAAAAAAAAAACACTCAGACACTCAAATACTGACTTGAAAATAGTAAGCTGCATAGTTCTGGAAATTACAGGCTCCTTGGAATGGAGCTGTTTCTCTGTTGTATATCTCTCTTTTAAAAGTAAAAATGAAAAGAGTAGAAAGCTTAATTCCAATTCCACTGAAAGATGCCACAAATACCTCCATATTCACAAGGCGTTCAAATCCAGCCAGGATTTTGATTGTTCAGAATAACAGAACACAGTTATGGAAGTAAAAACTCCCTTTATTTCTCTTTATTTCTTTATTTCTATATAATCCCCTACCACACCAATGCACTTATCTCAACGTTTCACTAGTGCCTGGATACCATCAATGTAGAAAGTTATCTAAGTACCCTGGAGCCATGATCGGACTGCCTGCTTCAAATCTGAAACCCTGGCCTCCCAGGAACACCTTTAATGGTCCAAATGTGTGGAAATGACTTGGCGCGAGGTCAGGACTGTACAGGACCTCGCAATAACTCCCAGCTGTGTTCCTGTAATGTGCAAGTGGGGCTTGTGAATGATTGTACAGTTCCCATAGACAGATGCAGCTCCTATGCAAGTTATTAGTGGATTTTCAAGGATCAGGTGTTCCACTCACTGAATGTTCACGGGAACGACTGCAAGTGGGCTCCGAGCCACCTCGTCATTCATGGACCATAAGAGTCTCATCACAGTACTGTGCTTCAGTCTCCTGTAAATGTCCATCGGTTTAACAGCATCATTCACAAGAAATTTCATCATAAGTCCCGGTTTGAATCGAACACCTCCCACATAAACTAATCTAGTTATGTAAAAATGTCCTCAGTGATTATTTATAAATGATTTTATTTTTTACAGTAAGAAATTAGTTCTAGTGAGGTTTCAGTCATGTTTGGTCAGACCATCTGGATCCTTACACATTCTCGATATCTCTACATACAGTATAAACGTAATAACAAAACCTATAATTGCAACTTATAACTTCAAAGCAGACAGCAGCAACGCTTAGTATCTGATATCTTTAAAACATTATGCGTGCAGATTTCTTACCATCACCATCCATGTCATCATCACAATCGTCTCCCAGTCCATCCTGGTCTGTGTCCCTCTGGTCTGGGTTATTTACTTTTAGGCAGTTGTCACATGCGTCACCATGAGCATCTTGATCGCTATTCTTCTGGTCTGTGTTTGGTTTCAACCAGCAGTTGTCCTGTTTTTTTTTTTTTTTCAATTACACATGTATTTGGGCATGTTATTTAAAATATTATAAATGTTAAATAAGATATAAATGACGTCATATTTGTTTGAGTTGATCCCTGGTGTATACCTTCTCGTTGATGATGCCATCATCGTCTGCATCCTCATCGCAGGCGTCACCTCTTCCATCACCATCTGCGTCTTCCTGGCCTGAATTGGGTACAAATATGCAATTGTCCTGGAAGCAAGATCAATAATTTGCATAGAATGAATGAAGAGCCTATGTGGTCATATAAACATTTATGAAGTAGTATGAAAGGAAGAATGGTGAGGATGAGTCACCTTTTTGCAGTATGTTTCCTGGCATGGAAGTTTTTTGTCAGGGTAAGCATCGATGTCCGTGTCCCTCCCACACACGTAGCCATCACCAGCCCAGCCGATGTTGCACTGATTGAGGAAGAAGCTATTACAACATGTCTGCTCTAACCCAATGCCAAACCGCAACCCTCGCATTTATCTGAACATCTCACCACACAGCTGATGCTTCCATCTCTCTCCACGATGCACTCAGCGTTGAGGTCGCACGGGTTGCGCTCACCGTTCGCACACAGCCTGTTGTGTTCAGCAGTATCGACAGGATCAATAGGACCAAGATCGATTACAGGGTTGTACTTGCAGCCTCTTATTTGGTCTCCAGTGAAACCAGGCTTACAGTCTCCACAGATGAAGGAACCCTAAAAGTGGCTTGTTCGATTTATTAACAGTGGTTGCAGGAAGCAAGCAAAATATTGATGGAATCTTGATTAGTGAGGATATTTGTGAAAAATCTTACCATTGTATTTTGGCAGTAGGAATTAGAAACGCAGCCTCCGTTGTCCACACTTAGACACTCGTCTATATCATTACAGATCTGATGCACAGAGATTTTGGGAATTTAATATCTATGGTATAACCTAACTGAAAAAATAAACTGGATTGAATATGGTTGAACATGAAGGAATTCCCAATCCAAGGATTGGAATTCCAGAACACCAGGATTCCAGGATCTGAATTAGTACTGAGAGTAGAACCTCTGAAGCAATACGTCTAGGGAGATGGGGGGTTCAAAACTGTAGGTCTGTTGTCTAGAAGTTCACTTAAAACCCAAAGTTCCCTAATCTTTGGATTGACGGGAACCTAAAGAATTTTAGAAACCTACAACATAGGGTTTCCTTTTCATAAAGGTTTCAAGTTAACCATTAACCCATTAACCATCCAAAGTATATCAAGAACCATTTTATCCAGGCGTGTAATTTCAGATGATGAAATAAACCTCGTATTATCCTAAACGATGCCTACCATTCGTCCAAAAGGCTTCAATTGAGAAAATAAAACTATCCTAGAGGATCAAGCCTATCCTAAAGCATTTTCTTACCTGCTTGCGTAACTGGGCGTAGACGATGCCCACACCCTGCAACTCCGGCCCACTGTACCCTCTAGGACATCTCTCACACTGGAATCCTGGGGCTTTGTTAACGCACCGTACACCAGGGAAACATGGGTTGAACTGACACTACAAACACACAAATCACAACACACTGAAAAGAAATATGGCTCCGGATCTCTATTTTATAAAACCATACCAGGCTTTAAATGACCGGGTTTGGAAGTGATTTGCTCTTGGTGAGAGATTACCTCAATCTGTCATAAAATCTTTTTTAAAGTCAAATTATTCCACTCGAACAATGAGTGTCTGAGTGAAACACAAAGTGCTGTTATACTGGTTTTATTGAAGGATTTGTTTGCCCCTCTAAAGCAGGAACCCCGAGAGCTAGCATCACACACTGCTGTGTGTAATGGAAAGAACAGCAATTACAGTCAACACCTACGCCTCTACAAGAGAAAAGTGGTGTGTTATGGCTGCGTTGTGCCTCTACATCTGTTTGCAGGATAGATTTGATTTGATGTACTTGTGGACGAATGGGGGTGTACGTAAAACAATGCTACTAGCATGACCTGTTTCTCTAAATGTACTTTTAAACATGAGTAGGTGTCTCCTAGACTAGTTATTTATTTTTTATTTTATTTTATTTTTATAATTTTTTTGTGATTGTAATGAAATAGTTACAAACCTACAAATTGTAAAAATGTGGGGTGAGCCCCAAAGGTCTCCATGGGATAGGATCCAGGCCCTCCGTGACCCTGTATACAGAGTGCATAGACGACGCTGACTATGACTGGTGATCAAGTCAAACCAGGACTTTCGATTGTACAGATTAACAGAACAGGTGGCCTCCGAGTGGCGCAGTGGTATAGCGCTCGCCCTATCATCCGGGGATCGCTGGGTCGAACCCCGGGTGATGCTGTTACCTCTCACAGTCGGAGGTCTAGAGAGAGCTGATTGGCCAAGCTCTCTCAGAGGGGAGGGATGAGAGGTACTTAGTGCTCCCACATTAATCACAGCTCTACAGCCAATCAGGGGCGTCTGTGAGCTCGCGCACGCGGAAGGAGCGAGCAGTTTGAAAAGATGCGGTCGGCTGGCGTCACGCGGTTCAGAGGAAACACGTGATAGTCTTCGACCCTCCCGACTGAGTGGTAGTAGTAGCCTTAATGTGGGAGCCCCCTAGTTCCGGGGAAGAATTGGACACGACTAAATTAGGGAGAAATCAGGGAAAAATCTTTACTTAACTTTCTTTCGCTACTGTATATGACCCCCTGCTAGACTAATGCACTTATCCCAGCGTTTATCTTGCGCTTGGATACCATCAAGATAGAAAGTTTTCCCAGTACACCCATCGTTCTGCTTGCTTCATGTCTGAAATGCTGGCCTCCAATGAACTCCTTAAATGGAGCTTTCCAACATGTGGAAATGGCTTGGAGCAGGGTCAGGACTGTCCAAGGGATGCGGTAATAACTCCCAGTTGAGTTCCTGTAATGTGGAAGCATCTCTGTTGCGAAATGGCGAAAGATATCAAAGGTATCTGGTGGTTTTCAAGGATCAGGCGTCCACTCGCTGAACGTTCACGTGAATGACCGCAGTGAGCTCCAAGCCACCTTGTCATTCACGGACACCCAGCCGTCTTTAAACCATGTGCACCATGCAAATGTCTTACTGTGGACATTGTACTTTACTCGAAGTAAACTTCAATCAGTTATACTGTATGGATTCATTCATGAGAAATTTCATCACAAGCAGGCTAATTAAACTACTGCAACCCTTATCAGGCCATCACTAAGTACAAATTAAATGGACTTATGTGATAACAAACACTTCAAATCTGAAACCTCCCACTCATCTGAGATGCCAGGTGAACTTTATGTTCTACAAATGTATAATAAGCAAAAAATATATATAAAAAATCAACAACTCAAAAATTGGAAACAAACAGGCTTAACAGGCTTAGGGAATTATTTACATAACCACATAATGCCATTCAGCTAAATGTACAACAAATGTTAGTTGCAGTCATTGAATGGACAAGACCAAAACTGGCATCTTCCCTGATAGTGTAGGTGTAGGATGTAAGTAAGTGTAAGATAAGTGTAAGTGTAAGATGCCACACTTGTAAAGTACATTTTCTCCTGTAATTTCCCTTTTTTTTTTAGCAACAACCCCTTACCTAACCAAATCAACTTTGTGGGAGTAAACAAATCAACTGGTGGCGCCATCTAGCGAATACCCACATGTGCCATCTTTGCCCAACTTACCTTACACAGTCCACCTAGTGTAAGTCCACCAACATCCAAAGTTCATAGTAACCAACACATCAAGTCTTACGTACAAAAACGTTGTCCCTTGTGGACATACCTTCAACAGTCTAATGAAGCTATGGTAGAAGCTGCTTCTATTGGTGACACCACAAAGCATGCTAATATGACTTATGATGTCCACAATGGTAGCACAAGTTGATGTTTGGAAGTTTTACCTCATCTACATCTTCACAGTGGACTCCATTTCCTACATAGCCTTCAGGACACGGTGCACACTTGACACCTTGCTCGGTCTCCGTACACATGCTCTGCTGAAAGCACACTCCTGGATCACACTTGGTGTGGGAGTCCTCGTCAGTCTTGCCTGTGTTTTGCCCATCTAAAAAAATGAACCGGTCACATGAGTTACCCCGCCTGCATAAACCATTATCCTCATTATTACGCTTATGCGGCAACCTTAAGTGAACGCAATTAACCATGTGTATATATTAGGCCTGAGTGAGGAGCTTACCACATGGAACACACTCCATAAGTATTTTTCTTAAATTTGCAGTTTCCTGGATCTGTTAAGATATATAAAAGTATAATAGTAATAATAATAATAGCTACAGTATGCAATCATCCTACTTGTGGAACTTTAACATTCAAGGTCTTTTTATTATATACTTCTGAAAAACACAGCATGGTACCTGCTGGTCCATTTTCCCTTTCAGTTCTTGGATCATCTGCACAAGGTCAAAGATGGCTGGCTCCGGCTTAGATGAGAGGCCTGCTGAAATTATTGGCCAATAATAATGGTTTTCCTCCTTGCTATAATGATAGATCAAAAACTAAAGGTACCATAAAAGCCACTCACCCAATAATTGTATCGATTCACCCTGCAGGTGCGAACAGTCTTGAAGCTCCACAACGTTGTCTATCGATTCACCCAAAACTAGCTTAAGGTCTAACACACTGTCCTGAAATAATAGCACAGATCTTTGTAAGCTGTTGAACAAACAACATTTGTTAGAGATCTAAAGTTAACAAAAATCATGTTTGTGCCTAAAGCTAAAGTTTTGAAAGGCACTGTGTTAGAGTGTACTCAAACCTCTGATGTACTGGGCATGGTTTTTAGTGCCACTTGATTAGGACCAGGTGGTAGTGTCTTCAAGGCAGCCGGCAATTCCTCCACTATCTCCACTAGCCTACAGTCCACATACAGAAGCATCCGAGGAGTGCCATGTATCAGCCCGCTGAAGTGCAACAGGACGTTGTGCGGCCGGCCGTCAGCCAGTGGCACTTTGAGGAAATTAGCTGTACCTATTTTTCCATTGATTTTCAGATACCTCAGAGAGACTGAGACAGAGACAAAGAGAGGTCTGAATGTGTCCAGACATGTGAAATGTCTGCTTAATAATTGTTACTGTATTTTAAGAGTCAGATTCTAATCTAAGAACATTGTCTCACAATATGGCTCAACAAACTTAATTATGTATAATTATGTATTTTTCTTTCTTAGAAAGCTAAAAGACCTTATACAAAAAAGTACCTTTGTTGAGCTTCCCGTATACTGAGAAATCCAAAATATCAGTGTTGTCTGTAGGGTTGTAAATGCGAAAAATATGCATTGGCGCTTTATTCTGGACCTGAAAGGTCGTCAGGATATAGACGTCATTCACGTTCTTATCCTTCAGTCCTCCTTGTAGGAGATCTGGCAAACAATCTGGTGATGCCAGGAGATCATAGACTGCAAACACAAAGATCTGATTAATCTCCATTTCCCCAGGAGATAATCATAAAGCAATACTTACATCAGGACATTTACCATTTTCATCCCTTGCTGCAGTCTAAATAATTTTGTTTATAATGTATAGAAAACTTGAAACTTGAAAATTTCACTTTTTTAATTGTTATCTTTTGATCTTCTGATGTTTTTCCTTATATTTTCATAAGACATGTTGTATTTTAAAATCTGCCTCATTTTAGATGAATGCTCCAGAATGATACAACTTTCTTTGGGCTGATGATTAACAATGTTTATATTTACATTTAATATGACAGTAATCATGTCTCAAGTTAGAATTTCATCATTTAGGCTTTGATCAGGTTCCTGAACATTGTCCTATTAATGATTACATATTTTTTGTCCCATAAAAGATCCCATATTAACTCTGTTTCAAAAAGCATTGCATTAGTAGTACTGCTGGTTTTAATGCTAGTCACAGAAATGGAGGCTGGTACAGAGTGGGCACACCTTTACAATGCCCTTTCAGTTATTCTCAACCACAACATTTTACAATGCCTTAGAAGTAATGTTAAAGTTCTCCACTTACCAATTCCTTGGGAGGTCACCATATAGGTTAGCTGCATAACCACATGTAAACTAAACAATACTCGTGCCCACAAGCCCATTTCTGATGATTCACGTGGAAGAAATAGAAGGAATGCTGTGTTTCTAGACCTGTACATGCAGATCCTGCAGCAGCATCCGCATATGTGGAGTAGCAGTCAAAACAGCCGTGTTTTTTCCCCTTTGGATCACTGCAGCCCAGCTGCTGAATGAGACCCAGATAGGGTTCTGGGAGATTTATGCTTTTCAGATGACATTCAACATGGAAGGTGTGACCAAGTACCTCCTCCAATAAGTTCTCCAGCTCTCTTCCCAGAACGTAACCATTTTACAGTAGAGCCTGCATCCTGGAAAAAAAGGATTTTAACTCTAATATATTAGGATTAGGGTATGATTTTTTTAATTATTATTAAATTGCTATGAATTTGATTTTTATTAGTTTTAATGTTGCTTTTAGAATAAATCTTAATATTGGTTACGTATCTGAAAGTTAGTATTTTAAATCGTAGTTAATCTAAAATACTGATTATGTATTCTAGTGCAAATCTTAAGAAAGGAGTCAAATACTGTACCTATGTTGCACCTCCTCCCTTTAGTTTAATTCTATATAGCCTTATAATATACAGCACAATCATTACAGTATCTTTTTTTTTTCCCCATGGTGGCATAATCATATTTTGGTTCATATTGTTTTTTGACTTCTTATCGAAATGGAGCCATATTTTGATCATAAAATATGTCCACTGGCTTCTTGCTAACATTTACTGGAAGCATGCAACCTTTATATTATTTCGGAAATCTTTAAAAACTTCCAGTATCATGCAGATTTGTCACTTGCCACACTTGTCACAGAAATCAATTTTTGCTTAGTTTAGTTGTACAGTATGTAACTGTCAAGTTGGTGTAGGTGGTTCTCTTTTGTATGTATAGCACCTTCACTACTGACCAGTATAAAACATACCCCTTTTATTTTAGCAAAAACTAGTCATATTGCACCTTTCTGGTCACAGTCACAAGCACACAATAGAACAATGTGAACTTGGAAATTTGAGTCCTCGAGGACTGTGGTTAGAGATGACCCAGATACGAGATGGACTTAAATTCCAGGACAGACTTAAAAGTAATGAGCATTTTTTTTTTACTATGTGCTACCAAAATCTGATCAACATTTGTATAATATAAATATGTTACTCTCTTGTTGATGGATATGCTCTCCATTTATATGGGGGTCTTCATAATAACTGTAAGGCTTAGGAGGGTAGGAGGACTTACACATAGGGTAGCGTGCTGCTAACCCTATGCAAAAAGCTATTAAATAGCAATTTGTGCCAATTTTATCAACCACACAAAAAATGTGTAATCATTTCAAGAAGCTCTCTCTCTCTCTCTCTCTCCATTTCAGCTACAAACAAATGTGGGATAAATGTCTCCTTTAAAGTGGCCTGTATGTGGAAAAATCACTTAAGAGAGGTGAAGTGAATTCATGTACCAGCCATTACACCTGTGAACAACAACTTAACACACTTAACTTCTCCACGAAGGCGATCCTGTCCTCGGCTGATGCAGACAGCTGTTCTCTGAGGATTTGTGACTTCAGTCACTTGATAGCACAGGACTGGAGTTTCCTACAGTTTACCTGAGCCTCCAATAACGAACTGGACTCAATTTTAACTTAAACACATCTCCTGTGATACTGAACTTCCAGTCTCACACAGTATGACTGCAAATCAATCCCTGCTTTCCGTTATGACCCAAATGAGGGTGGGTTCCCTGTTGAGTCTGGCTCCTCTCAAGGTTTCTTCCTATTGCCATCTCAGGGAGTTTTTCCTTGCCACAGTCACCCTCGTCCTCGGCTTGCTCATCAGGGACAATTTTATCATTTTGATTCATACAAATTCACATCTCATACAAACTTAAATAATTATTTTGTGTCAAGCTGCTTTGCGACAATGTCAATTGCGCTATAGTAATAAAATAAAATTGAATTAAACACACTATAAAAATTATTAATGGGACAGGCAGATAGGCATAAGTTTAATGAAGTAGCCCAGCCCAGACAGATTTCCTAAATTCTCCTTTTTTTTCTTCTTCTTCTTCTTTTTATTACTACATTTACCCCTCTGTATCTGGTATTGAGTAGGTCAAACTAAAGCCGGGGCCACGTTTATAGGAGCGTGCAAGAAAAGTGGTTACAAAACACTGGCTTCAGAGAATCCCCCCTACTGTGGCTCTTTTTTGTAGATGCTGTTAATCATCTGGGCTTAATGGAACAGATGCCCCTTATTTTGTAGTTACAGACAGATGAGTATATCTACTGTACTTAGCCCAAGAGAAAGAAAACTGTAAATGTGCACATGTAGTATTGTATTTGTTTACAGTATGTAATCCACATTATTGTAGTCGTACAATTATCTCAAGCTGCACTTTACAATAAATAAATAAATAAATAAATAAATATA
>JAOTQY010000026.1:12337934-12350058 GCA_026413445.1 Dolichallabes microphthalmus | reverse complement strand
CTGTGGCGACCCCTTGCCGGGAGCAGCCGAAAGATCAACAACAACAACAATTGAATACATTTCAAGCTATGATAGCACTTATTTACTTACTGAACCCTCTTGAATAACAAGACATAAATCGGCATCGCTGGTCCGACTGCCGAAACCATTCAGAGACGAACCTGCCAGGAAGATCCTCGCACCTGTACGACAGACAGCGTCACATAAAATACAGTTGATCGGTCTTTACAGTGCACCTGTGGATGGAGGTTAGGAACAGACATACATGGGAAGAGTCGCTGAATATCTATCTGCAACTGCGCACGACAGAGCTCTTTCTTCTCCAAGTCCTCACTCTGCTGTTCACAAGAGTGGAACAGATCCAGGATCTGCTGGCTCAGCTGAAACACAGTTCATACACATCACTACTCAGTGGTATAATACCACAAAGATAAATAACGATGATGAATCATAGTTTACCTTATCTTTGATGACATATGATGGCAAGGAATTCTGATTTGTCTGGGTAGGAATTGCCTCCTGTCTGGGTAATGGAACGCTGCAGTGTGGTTTAGACATGACCGAAGGATGCACAGGAGAGTGAATTGGAGAGCGTGCCTCCCTCAGAAACCCACTGGGTTTCCCACGCTGGTCCTGAGGCGTGGGGCTAAATGAACCCATTTTAACCGGTTGTCCATATGGATGGGAGGAACTGAAGCGCTGCCTCTTCTGGTCATGCTGACTGTTCCCATCACTTTTCCTCCTAAATGAATTGCATTTGAAGGTCATTAAAGGCTGATAGAGATATTCTGCAAAAACACACTATATTAGGACGGCACTAAAAAGCAAGGCTTACTTCTTGGATCCGTTTGAATTGGTATGAGAAATTTCCGGCGCAGCTTTCCACTGGTATTTTGGGATATGAGGGAATATATTCAAAGGTTGGCCATGTAAGCTGAGAGAGAAGGAAAAAAGATTTTAAACTAAACACGTCTGTGAAAAAAAATTTTTTAAGGGTTTTGTCTGTACATTGTTCAGAACTCGCTCTTTTAGGGACATCTTTACATTTCATACATTGGAGGATCTTATCACAGCATCGTGCAAAACTGGCTGAACAGAATTTAATTAAACTTTCACAGTACTTAGATATCTGCCTGAAGTTTAACCTGTGCCATAAATTAAATCAAAGTGTTGAGTAGAAGTGAAGTTATGAACAGTAAATACTTTAAAATAAGCTACTTGCTCAATGTAAACAAACACCAATAAATATTAATATAATTATTATATAATATATTTACATCATATTATTTAAATATGAATTAGAACTGAATAGTAACTAAACTGAACATTTTTACTGGGATTACTTAATATTTTCACCACTAAAATAACAGTGCTGAAGTGGTATAAGTAAACTTGCTAATGTGCCAGAGTTTTAAGACAAAATTGAATCTTTATCCGATCTACTTTAGTTTGTTTTCTCATCTGTGATTCCCTCTCTGATTACCGAACAGGGAGTTTATTTGGCTGAGGACGAAAGAAGCACAGTTTAGAGCGTAAACAAAGTGTAAGATACTTAACCTTACAAGATTTTATTTCTTTGGACGGACTAGTAAGTTAAGCAGAGAGTTCTGCCATTCAGAAAGACAGGCAGACATGTATGTGTGCTTCAACCTGAAATAATAATATCACTGATTACATTAAAGCTGATCATCTTATTTTTTGCTTTAACTTTTTAACTGTTTCTACAAACTCTTTTCCTGTCAACTATGGGTATTAACACTAGTAAGGAATAAATTGTATGCATGTTGTTTGGTTCTAATTAAAGCATTAATGAAGTCAAACAAGAAATTAAGAGACTCACTTGGTGTTATTTAGATTCAAATGGGTTTCAGGTCGTTGCTGTGGTTTGGGGTAGGTTTGGGGTACAATGTGCTGGAGGAATAAACCATTAACTTGCCCATGATTGTTTGGGAAGACTGGAGACCTCGTAAACATGTTGTTTGGAAAAGAGAGCAAACATCTGATTCTTGAAAAGGAAAGAGTGGGAAAACAAGGCAAATGTTTTAAGATAAATTACAGCTCACTAAATATGTTAATAATCTATTATCAATTCAGATGTTTTATATAACAGCGGGTAAACTAACATTGGAATAAGGTTATTGTTACGCTTTCACAACTCTAAAAACAAACACTTTAAGAGATTCATGCTAGCTCGCTAACACCACACAGTCACTCCTGATGGCTAGCTAGCTGTGTAATGGAATCACCGGAAATTAATATAATGTAAATTGTAGCTGCGATTTCAATCTTTCAGTAAGCAAGTTATCTGTTTTATAATCTGTAGATAATAACACCGGGACTTACAGTCAGACAGGGCAGATGGTGTGACTTAGCCACTGAGCTAAACTTCACTCAGGAGAAAAAACACAGGCAGTTTACATGGGTGGTGTTGTCCTTTTTCTACTTCCGGGTTCTTTTTAAATTCCGCTCCGTGTGTTAGCGCTAGTGTCTGCTGTTAAAAAAAATAAATAAACTGGAATATGAATACTAATGCTAACAAGAATAGCATTTTTATTATTATTATTATTAGTAGTAGTAGTAGTAGTAGTATGTTGGTGGTTTATGGTTGGGTACATATCAAGGATCAATTCTAAACAATAAACTAAACAATAAAACACCAGGGACAACAAAACTTTTCTTTAAAAAAAAAAAAAAAAAGGCAGAAAGAAGAAAAAAATATAAATAGTAGGCCTAATGGTATTACAACTGCCAGAAATTGAAGAGCGCATTTAAATAATACTATAGTACTATAATAATAATGTGGCAGCATGATGGTGCAGTTTTTTGCACTGTAGCCTCACACCCTCAGGTTCTGGGTTCGATTCCCACCTCTGTGTCTGTGTGTGTGGAATTTGCATGTTCTCCTGCTTGGTGGGTTTCCCCCGGGTGCTCCAGTTTCCTCCTACAGTCCAATGACAGGCTAATTGGCATTTTCCAATTGGCCATAGTGTGTGTGTGTGTGTGTGTGTCCTGTGATGGATTGGCACCCCGCCAGGGTGTACCCTGTCTCGTGCCCTGGGATAGGCTCCATGGCTCTGCAACCCTGTATACAGAATAAAGAATATATAGATGAATGAATGAATAATAATATAATTCACTGTTGTTGCTGCATGTATTGTCACACAAGAGTTGTTAGCCTTTCAGCTGCTCCCGGTAAGGGGTCGCCACAGTGGACCATCCAGTCCGCACATACAAGCTTGGCACAGGTTTTATGCTGGATGCCCTTCCTGACACAACCCTCCCATTTTATCCTGGCTTGGGACTGGCACTGCATCCAGTGGCTGGGGTTTGGGCACTGGCTGGAAATCGTACACAGGCTTACTGCATGGCAGGCGAAACACCTACCACTGAGCCACCAGTGCCTATTATTGTCACACAAGAGTGTTAGTGGTATTTGGGTGGTGTACAGATCAAGGATCAACAATAAACCCAACCATTTTTGCAGTACATACAAAGACAACACGTTTAATAAAATACCAGGGACAACACAAATGTTCTTAAAAGAGCAAGAAGCGAAAAAAGAAAAAAAAAAAGACTAATTAAGTTCATTATTATTTAGTCAGAGATACAGTGTGTAGAAGGATGTGTGCAAATCATAAATGAGAACACTGGTACATCTTAAACAGTAGTGGCATTACCAGAATTTGAAGTTCACATAAAAATGAAAGTAGTAATAATAATGAAAGTGAGGCGACACGATGGAGTAGATGTTAGCACCATGGCCTCGCACCTCCAGGGTCCAGGTTCAATTTTCAACTCTGGGTCTGTGTGCATGGAGTTTGCATGTTCTAGTGCTTGGTGGGTTTTCTCCAGGTATGCTGGTTTCTTCCCACAGTCCAAAGACATGCAGGTTAAGTGGAATTCCCAAATTGCCTAGTATGCAAATATTAAAAGAGAGAGACTATTGGTAAATGAAACAGTAATGGAATTAAAACTACCAGAATTTAAAAAAGTAATAATGATGAGGCTAATGATGATTACTATTATTATTGGTGTGTGTGTGTGTGTGTGTGTGTGTGGATGATGCTGGCAGGGCTGTACTCTGCAGCTTATATTCTGCTTGGCGATTGGCAGCAGATTCCTCTTCATCTTCATCCTCTGGCTCCATTCATCCAGCTCGTAGTGACAGCGGTGTGTGTGTGTATCTCTGCGCACCACACGCGCTGTAGAGGAACGCTCTGCGTGGATAGATCATGATATAACCGATCAGATCCGTGGGCCTCTTCCTCAGGTAGGCAGACGGGCTCAGTGGGAAAGAACTGACGGTGGGATTTAACCCACAGCCCACACAGCGTCGGCCAGCACCGCTGCATGCATGCGTGTGTGTGCGCGTGCGTGCGCGCGCGTGTGAGAAAATGCCGCCGTGTGGAATGGCAGCGCGCGCGGAGGAGCCACGGCTCCGGCACTGATGGACACGTTACGGACACGGTTCATTTCATATCGACACGAGGAGGCCACTCAGACGAAACACGAGAGGAAATCGGTTTAAATCTGCATTCTGTCTCAGGATCATTCCGCGCCGAGGAAAGGAAGAATCATATCCACCATGGGGTAAGTGAATTACTGCGACTCGCATTAATCAGGAGTCTGCCTTAGACATCATTCAGAAAATCTTGATTTTGACACAAATGCTCTGGTTTATGGATCTCCACCCATGCATGCTTGGAACTTATAGACCAGATGGCAGCATCCAGAAGGAGAAATGACAGACACCCCTACCCAGCTTACAGAATGCACAGGCTTTCTTTCTTTCTTTCTTTTTCCTTTGATTGTGCATCTTTATTTCTATTCAAACCCATTCATTTAACTGATCAACCTGCTTTCCTAAATGGACATTAAGTCCCAACTTCTCTTCACTTCTTTCAAAGCACTGGACCTCTCTGATATAATGTGCAGGTGTGGGTATCAACCCTTCACTGTTTAGCCTTTATCTATATCTCCCAAACCATTAATCGTCTGTCCATATCATCCATGCATGGCCATTACATTGTAATTGCAAGGTTATTGTCGGTTCCTGCAGTAAGTAGGCAAACCGGCTTGCATTCCAGCACTGGCAGTGAGTTCTGGGAGATTCGATCGTAAATGTACAGAGAACAGCTCAGCATTTCATCTTTATGGATGGCTATAGATTTGCGATCGATAGAGAAGGTAGGCTTTAAGCACATTCACCATGTACATAATTGGCTGTCCGCTCTTTTCCAGGATAAAGAAGGGCAAAGCAATTAGATAATGCATTGTGTGTCATTTGCATTTTTGCTGGAACGTGCTGTCATTGGTTGCTGGTTGGAAGAGGAAGTAGCTTGACATTTTCTAGTATTTGAATTTACAAAAGGACTGCTATTATTGATGAAATGAAATGGCTATACATAAGCACACCGGCGATTATGACTATAGCCAATACTGAGACATGGTTAATGTATATCATAAAATGAATAGATTCCTTGCTAATTGTGCCCCCACCCCCCCTCAACTGATTATTTTTATTTGCTGAGGAATTGCTAGCGTATTAAGCGTTCTTTGTTGTCATAGAAAACCACTTTCCCCTTTTTAAGCAGCACTTTGTGTAAAAGTGCACTATTCTTATTACTTAATTATTCATTCATTCATTCATTTTCTATACCGCTTTATCCTGTTCAGGGTCACGGGGGACCTGGAGCCTATCTTGTGATAATTGTAGTTTTGAGGCAGCACAATGGTGCAGCTGGTTGTGCAGCCACGTCATAGCTCTGTTTTCCTCAAGTCGATCCAGAGCTTCGTGTAAAGGCAGTATATAGTTTTGTATGTACTTTCAGGTTCTCTGTGGGTTAAATTGCCCTAGGTGTGACTGAGTGTGTCAATGGTGGAGTGGTAGCTCAGTGGTTAAGATATTGACCTACCGAGGGTCACAGGTTCCAACGCCAACACCACCAAGCTGACACTTTACTCTCAACTGCTCAGTTGTGTAATTGAAGTAAATGTAATTCGATCTGGATAAGGGCATCTGCCAAATTCCATAAATGTAAATGAACGTGGATGCATGGTGCCCTATGATGTACTGACATCCCATCCACGGTGTGTTCAGTGTTCCCGGGATACACAGGTTATGAGCGTTAATAATTGAAAAAATGAGTAATTGTAGACCCATGACCTTGCAAACCCCCAGAAGGAGCCTGCAGACTTTGGTTCTGTCTTAAAAAGACTATTCTCTATTTAAGTCTATTAAATCCTATCCAAGTATTAAATTAGGCAAATCCAGGCTGTTTGCCCTACTGAAGTAAAATATTGTAAGAGGACACGGGTTGGTACATTATGCTGTACAAGCTTTGCTCTTTCAGCTCTCTTCCACTACAGTGAGTAAAGATGTGTTACAAACATGCCTGGGAAAATATTTGCCTCTTCCAATTTCCTTCACTCTTTACATTTGTTTAGAACAATTTCTCGAACTGATTTGCAGTTCTGCATTCTAGGCCACTAGATGAAGCAGATTATCTTTGAGGATTTGAGACCAGCCTGAAACTCAACCATATGTGTGACAGTTACGTCACTTCGACCACTACAGAAAAAAAAAAGGATTGATTCATGGCTGTTCCCTTCGAGTACAAAGTCGTTTGAAATGATATATGGGAGCGCTATTAGACAAGGGTGAACACTTTTATCCTTGGGTGCTGACTGGTTGTAGGAGGCAAGTAGTGTGAAATGGTTTTTATCACATCAGAGTTACTACTATCACTCCTCTGGGCTGAATGCAGATTAGTGTTTCACCTCTCACACCAATGACTGCTTGGAATTTAGATGTCGGCGTGACTCCATTAGTGTCTGTACAAAATCAAAATACTAATTAATTTGCTTAGTTGCTTTACAAAGAACAGAAAAACTTGACTATGAGAACAGTTAAGCTAGATATGCCTGACGTAAGCCTCTCATGATGAAGCCCTAAAGCCTCCCACACAGCATACAATTCACGTTAACTGCTCTGATATTCCGCATAGAAAGGTGACACAGTGTGCGCACTTGCTTTGAGGAGAGAGCTGTGCTTAGATGTAGAGGATGATGAAACAGACATACTAAAAAAAGTCCAATGTTGAATAAATACAGTATATACAGCATTCAGTATTTATTTGTATTCCATGCAAAAAAATACAGTGTATACACCTAAAGCTAAACGACACTTTTTTTCCCACAGCCAAGACTATCACTGTGATTGCTCTTGAATTTTAACAGTAATTATGCAACATGCCTTTGATGTTCAAAGATTTTTCAGCGTCTGAGTGCAGCATAAGCTTAATGTTCCCACTGCACCCTTTCTTTCCTTTTTGTTCCCCTTTTTAACACCCCTAGCTATCGTTTCTCTTCCTCCATTCCGTGCATACAGATATTTAAACATCAGCCCAATGGCAGTTGATTAGAAGTACCCTAATGGTAATTAGACACCTCATAAATGAGTTGAACCAGCTCTATCTCACAAAGGCCTCCGTCCTTGATTTCGGCCAATTTCTCTAATTTTACTTTACTTGATTCTGTGATTTGATTTTGGTGTTACTGTATGTTGACATAAATACTGTAAAGCATTAACATTTCTGGGGGAAGGGGTTATCTCTGGAATTAGGTCACATGTAAGTCCAGTATGATGATGATGAAGAAAACTATAGAAGCTGAAGCAGTGGGAAAAAGGCCAATTCGATACAGAGTGAAAGAATCCCATCTCTTTTATTTGTATTGCACTTTTAACTGTAGAAGTTGTCACAAAACAGCTTTACTAAAATCCAGATGTAGAGCTAGGTCTCTAGTGAGCAAGAAAAAACTCCCAGAGACCACATGAGGAGAAAACTGTTGAGGAACCAAACTCAACATGGAACTCATCCTCCTCTAAATTGTTACCATGTACAGTATCTGCAGTCTTTCATTCCAGCCACCCAAGAGCAAACTTCTTAACAGTTTGTCTTTAAACTACTGATAATATATATCAAGTAAACATACAATCTTGTAGACACAAAGCAGCTTTTTCAGAAATCCAGATGTGCATTTAGATGCCTAATGAGCAAGTCAGATGTGATAGTGGCCAGCAAAACCTCCTCCAGAGTCGATGTAAGGAAGAAATCTTGAAAGAATACAGACTCAAAAGGGAACCCATCCTCTTCTGGATTTCATCAGAAGGTGGGATTATGCATCAAATGCTGTTTAGTGTTGTGAATGAATGCTACTGTACAAGAGCCTTTACAATTGCAGCAGCAGTTCTTAACAAGGTGAGTTCATTCATTAACGAGAAGGTGGGAATTGGACCTATAGAGACTGTGGGAGGTGCAAATATTTAGGGGCTCTGTTTAGAATTATCTGTCTCAGCAGAAGGTGATGTTTGTATGAAGAAAATATGAAGTATTTGAAATAAGTAATAATACACATAAGGCACAGGACTGACAACAGATGCATGGACCCAGGAGACTTAGGGCATCAGTCCGTGTACACCCTAGACTGGGTGCCAATCTGTGGCAATCAGCGCACATACTTACACACAGTCGCACACTCATTCACATACTACTGGCATTTTGGAAACACCTGTTAGCCTAATATGCATGTCTTTGGACTGTGGGAGGAAACCGGAGTACCCGGAGGAAACCCACCAATCATGGGGAGAACATGCAAACTCCACACACACAGACTCGAGGTGGGAATCGTACACGGATAATGCAGGGCGACAGTGTTAACAAGTAAGCCATCATGCCGCCATCACCATAACTTATAAAATATAATAACAGGTCTTCTAGTTATTCACTGAAGGAATTTACTGTTAAGAACCTTTAACCAGCACAACCCTCATTATATTGATGAAAAATTGGAATCATCTTTGGTTAAAATTTCAATCAAATCACTTAAAGTCACTTTGATTTTAGAGCAAGCACTAGCGCAGGAGTAACAGAGTAGATCATGGGACAGATTACCTTCTTCCATACTATATTTAGTCCCCACCCCCCACTCTGCCCTACCCGACCCCTGCCAAACAGCTGGCATTTCCATCTCAGCTGAGCGACTTGTATCTGCTTGTCTAATGCTCCGTAAAGCAGGACACCGATGTATCTAGCTAGGTGGGCGGGACCGCATGAGTCTCTCTGGTTCCTGCTCAAAGCAAGATGGAGGCCAGGGAGATGGTCCTCCGACTCCCAGGCCGTGCAAGTTCGCACAGCGGCCTTGGTCAGACCACAGTACTGCGGCACAAAGAGGTTCACCATTTCTTTTTTGTCCCCTTCAGGGAGCAGCCTATCTACAGCACACGGGCGCATGTCTTCCAGATCGACCCCAATACCAAGAAGAACTGGATGCCCACCAGCAAGCATGCCGTCACTGTCTCCTACTTCTATGACAGCACCAGGAATGTGTACCGGATCATCAGCCTGGACGGGTCAAAGGTGAACCAACCTCTGTTTTGCATGTGCAGGCTTTGGAGTTGCTCTTACTGTATATTCATATATTACTTTATTATTTGTCAGGATTGTTTTCGTACCTTATTATTATTGTTTTGGTTGCCTTATTAATGTTTGATCTATATTTAAGCATTAATAAAACATGTGTAAAAGCACCATTATGATATTCATTTACTTACATGCTTGCACAGTTCACGTTTTACATTACATGTGTGATTTGCTAGCTGCAGCTCCAGAGCGTCAATATGATACCAAAGTCACTACATTGATTTCATATGGAGCCTATTTTGGTGCACCAATCCTGCATCATAAGCCCTTAAGGGCAGCGACCATGATTAATATTGGAATCACACTCCCTACTTCAGAGAGCGGCAGGCAGAATCTGAGACATTACTGCAATGTAAGGCATCCATATTCGTCGCCATGGGAAAAAATTCATACATTTTCCTCATGCACTACATGTCTGCTTACGTAAACTTCTTAGGTGAGATGAAACATTGCATTTCAGGTCGCTGACAAATCAGGCAACTCAATCCTAGTCTCTTACCCCTTCTTGCAGAGAGACCTCAGAAATAGCCCACTCACCAATGTGTGTGTGTGTGTTTCTGCATTAGAGTTCTCTGTACCACAGTTCCAGAGCTTCAGAGACAGAAATAACATGTGAAGTGATCCAGCATGCTGAAGTGGTTTTAACTACCCGGTGGAGCCTATTGCCTTTATGTCCAAAACTATAACTACTGCTTCTTTTCATGCAAATGTCATCAAAATTGATTTTAGCACATTCACTGTGGCTGTGACGGCTTTAGCTGCTCTTGGTACAATGTGTTAAGTTGTAAAAGTGCCTCTGGATGTTGCTCTTGTACAGCATCTGAAGTATTGCAGTAAACATATTTCGTATTAGAGGTCTTTATGAGAAGCAAGGTGAGACTGGGGTAGTGAAATGAGGTCAGATGTAATAAGAGCACGGTCGTAGGGCCACACTGGGGAGATGATAGTTCAGTTATGGCTGATGGCACATTAACAAGACGGTCCACTAATCCATTGGTTTATTTAATGCCTTGCTTGATATCTAAGCTGTAATATGCCTCTATACTCATCTTACTCGAAATTTATGGAGTCCACCCCGACCTTTGTAAATTCTAGCAGAGCAGATAGAAACGCCACTATTGAATGCTTTTAAGCTTTGAGCCACACTGAACTGACCTGGACCTATTGAACAGTGTCAGGAGATCATCAGCAATGATGCAGGGCATGCATTTCATTCTTTTAAAGATCAAGCTTTATTGGACACTATTATTGTTATATATTATACACATTATTGTCTTACATTACATTTTGATTAAACAAATTAAGTGACAATTTTGCCATTTACCCATTTGTATATTGCTGCTTATTTTGAATGCAAGTGCATACTGTATATTCAGCAATCCAAAACTGTCAATCCAAATTCGCTCACTCTACAATTTGCACTCAAAACCTTTAATACACTCTCACTCACTCATTCACTCATCGTCTATACCGCTTTATACTGTATACAGGGTCGCAGGGACCTGGAGCCTTTCCCAGGAGACTTAGGGTACGAGGCAGGGTACACCCTGGACAGGGTGCCAATCCATCGCAGAGCACACATACATACACTCACTCACACACACATTCACACACTATGTGCAATTTGGGAACGCCAGTTAGCCTAATCTGCAGGTCTTTGGACTGTGGGAGGAAGCCGGAGAACCTGGAGGAAACCCACCAATCACGGGGAGAACATGCAAACTCCATGCACACAGAGACAGAAATCGAACCTGGCCGGGAATCAAACCCGGACCCTGGAGGTGCAAGGCGACAGTGCTAACCCTTTAATACAGGAACATGAAATTTATTAATATACCCGACACAAAGTTATGTCCTATTAACTTCAAATTTTATGTTAGGTCACCATAAATAAATAGAATGCATTTTTAAGCAGAAAAAAAAACATATTGAAAATTGTCAAATGAAAATAAGAAAACATCATCAATACTTCAAAATCTTCCATGCAGTTTATTCTGTGTTGGGTCAAGATGTGCCAGCTCATTGTAGGGCACAAGCACACATTTATAAAAGTTCCTGGATAAACATATCAGCTCCACCCACTCAGACCGAAGCAAGATTCAAACCCACCAACCCTCAAGGAGGAGTGTAGGGAGTATTCATAGCTGGGCTCATTAAATAGAAAAGTGTTGTCAATGGACAATGACCCATAATCAGTCTCAAAAAAAAAAAAACAGGCCAGGAGACAAGAACATAAACCAAGGCTCAGTAAAGCACAAAAAAGCTACAAGTCACACATAAGTCCACTAGTCTTTGCAAGAGGGGGAGAGAGAAGGAAGCAAGAAGATATACAGTAAACAGGCCAATGAATTAGAAATATGTGCACAAATCAGGGCACAAAGACAGGGAAAACACATGACTGATACCATATCAAAAGGTGAAAGTGCAAAAAATAACTATACAATAGGAAAAGCACATGAAATGGAGATGTCCTGCTTACACACATGCTGATTTTAGAAAAGACGCCTCTATGATCCATATCCAAAGACAGCATAATTCCCAGTGTCAACACTCTGGGTGTTCATTCAACATTGAAGATTGTACTGTGAACTTATTCCCACTACAACTATTTGATCTAAAAAATAGTCTTAAGCCAATATAAA
>JAOTQY010000026.1:12315956-12326986 GCA_026413445.1 Dolichallabes microphthalmus | reverse complement strand
CTGGGATAGGCTCCAGGTCCCCGCGACCCTGTATATAAGGATAAAGCGGTACAGAAAATGAATGAATGAATGAATGATTATATCATTTTTCATCTAATATTTGCTAAAAATGTGTGCGAAAAAATCCATTCCAGTGTTAATTTGAGACTCATATACTGTAACATCTGCAGGTTGCAGAAGCTGCTGAAACTTTTGCAGAAGCTTCATATGAGTCTCAGCTGAACTTTTTTTTTTCACTTATTTTTGCACAGAGCAAGGGTTGTGGAATGTGTCCCCAATTACTTACATTGCACTCGTGTTCTGGCTCGGCGTGCAGAGCAGGAAAATTTATAACAATCAAGACTAATGGTAATGATCTTATGTGTGCCTCAATTATGATTAAAGACAGATTTGAAAAAAACTGATCTACCCCTTTAACAGTGCTCTTTGCTTTAGGCACTATTGTACAAGACTAATGCATCACCAAGACACACCTCATGTTCACAATGTGCACGGTAGCCATATTCCTAAACTCTAAATATGGCGCTTCTTTTTAATTAAATCATTTTACTCATAATTTAATTACCCCATAAGTGCCTCACATATTATCATTTCCATTATTTTAGAAAGAAACTGAGCTCACTGCTATTCTGCTGCATCTTCCTGCAATTGTAGTCATTATGTGTGTGCGTCTGGAGTGTTTGGAATGTGTGGGTGGTGAATTCACTCTTCTCACAGTCACTTCTGCAGCACATGAGTCAGTCAGATGGCCTGTTATGTCATATCGCTAGAGAGAGAGAGAAAAAAAAGAAGAAGAAAAAAATCTGGAATGCATGATGTTTAGAGTTTAGGTTAAAGTGTATACCGATTTGGCTGGATGAATAGTGAAACGTTACACTGACACTTCGAGTGCCGATGAAATCGCTGCCATATCCGTGTATTTATATGGATACAGTGTACAAATAAATACACGGAAAAGAGGGTTGTGTAATGTGCTGCACCGCTGAGTGAACTGGCAGTAAACTGTTATGTGGAATTGTTTATTGATTTCGTTTCTAGTTTGCTTTGGGGAATTTAGTCAGCGTGTGGAGATGACCATTTATCTCCAATGTTAGTTTGTGTGTCGTGCCGAACATGCTTGGTTTATATCACAGTATAGGGATGCTGACATTATTTATGCAGGAGGTGAGGAAATGAAGCACAGGGTTTTATGGAGGATAGTGCAAAGTTTATTTCAAGTGGGTTAAAAGATTCACAGACTAAAGACAAATAAGTGATTTAAAATTAGTGACGAAAAAGGCAGGCACATGATGAAATAATTCCTTTGTATAAATAAATTCCTTTGTATAAATAATAAGCGTATGCTTTTAACAATTTCAAGAAATGTAACAATTCCACAGGATGTTGGTTGGTATTTGAATAAATGTTTGGTTTTGAAGTCGAGTAGAAAGTGAAGGGCGTGCATGGCCTTAATGCACACAGCGGCCTAGATTTGTAGGGTTGAGAAATCAAGATAGTAATCATTACATACAAGCAGACATTTTTAATATTGGCATATAATATGACATAATATGACTGAGCCAATAACAATAATAATAATAAATTAATTATGCAATTATTCAATACTAAGTTAGCCATGATTGTTAATCTTTAATAAAATTTAATAATAACAAAATGTATAAAAACATCAAAATTTGAAAGTCCAACACATGTAGATGAATGTTTAGCCCTAACACACACCTGCTACACCTGGTCCTTATCTGAGGAGGGAAATCATCTGTGATAGACATCTGTGTCTTACAGAAAAACAATCAGCTTTTTTCATATTATATTTAGACAAAAACAGTGGAAGCAATTAATATTAATTGTAAACCTCTACCTCTGAAAGACGTCTGCTAATAATATTGAGGAAAATGGATATATATATACAATACACAACTTACGGCAGTGAGGCCTATCTGAACGATCTTCTCCCAGTCGAGGAGAGCACTCTCTTTCTCTCTCAAGTGTCTCGTTGAGGCCCAGCCTGCTTCGCTCGCTCGTGTGAGGAGCTTTATAGGCCTGTGTGGCCCCTTGTCGTGTCCTCAGTAGGTGTCAGGATGTGGGCTGAGGATCCATCAGTCAGAGTGGCAGGCATGAGGGGAAGGTGGTGCTGACGTCAGCACTACAGTCCCAGTATCGTGGGAGACGAATGTGGATTATCGTCAGGATCCGTGGGCCTGCAGCGTAGGCACCGTGCTCGCCGGAGTGTTTAGACGTGGTGTGTGTTACGCACTGCCGTGTAGGTGGGTGAGAGGGACAGGGGAAGAGGAGATGTGCTGGGGAGAGATGACAATTCAGTAACCACGCTGCAAAGTGTGGGGGGGGGATGAGAGAGGAGATTCTGTGGGTTGTACTCTGCATTGGTGGCAGAATCGTATGAGAATCTGTTTCACTTACCCGGGAGATTTTAGCTTGCTATTGCATAGTGATGTCGAGATGTGATTATTTTACAAATATACATTATATCCATTATAGTTTAAATATATACCGTCAATTACTGTATACAGTTCACTATGTTTTGTAAGGAATTATTAGATTTGCTGAACAGCAGCAGTAATGAACACATGAACAGTGATGTCCTGTAGACAGCACCAGATCCAAGACGTAAAAATGACAGAAGACTTACGTTGATGAGATTCTTAGCCGCAGATATAAAATATCGGAATGGTGAAAACATTTTTAAGAAGACTGTACATCTGTGAACGATGACGCCGATTGAGTTGGCTCAGAGCCCATTGCAGTTGTTCCAGTGAACATTCACAGCGTACTGTAGAATGCCTGATCTTTTAAAATCACTGACTTGAGAATTGGTGACTATTATTTATGAACATTGTAAGATTATTCACTTGCACACTTCGAAGTTATTGCCATGTCTCCCCATACTGTACAGTCCTGTCGTTGCCATGTTTGAGCCATTAAGGAGTTCCTGGGAGGCCAGCATTTCAAATATGAAGCAGGTAGTCCGATCATGATATCCAAGCACTAATGAAACTCTGGTATGAGTGCATTGGTATAGTAGAGGATTATATCCTACCTCCAAAAAATGCCTGGAAGGATACAGTTTGATTGTGTGTGCATGGTGCCCTATGATGGGCTGGGGTCAAATGTTTGACTGAGCTTGGTCTGCTCTCGCTTTCAATGCACTCCAGTGGATAAAACACAGTGCTGCTTTGACAGACAGTTTAAATTAAACAGCACTTTATAGTTACCCAGAACAGCATTGTAATTATATGTGGCCTTAAATAGCCTCTCTTTGGCTTTTTGTTCCTGACTGTTATGAGAGTAACCATGCATTGTTTTTTTTTGTGGTTTGTTTGTTTGTCAATAGAAAAACAAATCAAACCAAAATTAGTAAGAGTATTATTTATATATCATAAAAAAATCACTCTACATGTCAATCATTTAGGTAATAGTATGTTTTTGGCATCATCAAGGCCTCTGGTAACATTGATCCTCTATTGAAACCATTTCATTATAAGCCATTTTAAAAAGCCTGTAAACAAACAGAATAAACCTACACTGTCAAATTTTAAGTGCTAATAGTTTATAGAATAAATTTCCAAACCCAGTGATACCACAGACAGTCATGCTTGGGAATCTAGAGAACAAACTTGGCCGTGCTCCTGAGCCTCCCTGTTTCGTAGCAGTTGTATGATAGGGATGAGAAGGCTATTGGGGGAAAATTGACCCAATTAAGGAGAAAATAAGAAGGAAAATAAAAATCAAACGAAACCTTGTGACATGTGACTATCAGATTTGACTATAACGAAAAGTAACATGAATAAATTACGACAAATCAATATTTAGCAAGAGCACTCTTTCTCATTAAAACTGCATCAGATCTCTTAGGTACACTGTCGTGCAGTTTTCGAATGGTATTGCCTCAGACAATGTCAAAAAACCTGGCACAATCCTCGTGAAGACTGTGGCTAATGCACCTGCTTCTGTGTTTGCATGTACTGTAATGCTAGACAGCCTTCATGATGTTTTTAAGCTAAAAAGCATTCTATCATTTTAAATTATGATTTTTTTTTATGCCATAAAAACATTGTCGGGCCTCCGAGTGGCGCAGTGGTAAAGTGCTCGCCCTATCATCCGGAGATTGCTGGTTCGATTCCCGGGTGATGCTGTAACCTCTCGCAGCCGGTCTAGAGAGAGCTGATTGGCCGAACTCTCTCAGAGGGGAGGGATGTGAGGTAACTCGTGCTACCACATCAATCACGGCTCTACAGCTAATCAGGGGCGTCTGTGAGCTCACGCAAGCGGAGGGAGCGGATAGCGCTGTCCTTCGAGTGTGTTACGCCATCCCCCAACGGTGCGTGAGCGAGCAGTTCAAAAAGATGCGGTTGGCTGGCCACTCAGTCGGGAGGGCCGAAGACCATCACGTGTTTCCTACGAACCACGTGATGGTCTTTGGCCTTCCGACTGAGTGGTAGTAGTAGCCTTAATGTGGGAGCCCCCTAGTGACGGGGAGGAATTGACTAAATTAGGGGAGAAAATTGGGAGAATTATTTAAAAAAAAAAAAAAAAGGAACATTAAGGGATTGTACTGTAAGTGCTGGATTATTGCCCTGTAAAATATTCTTCTATAAAATAAAAGTCATCCTTGCAAGTTTTGGTATTAGTCCAATACAACCTCAAACAAACAACATGTAATTTTTTCACCATGGCATTATTTATTTAACTTTAACTTCACAGCATTGCTTCAGTTCATTGAGGTTTTTGGGAATTCGCTTACACACAGCTCTCTTAAGGGTCTGCTACAGCATTTTGGTCTGGACTTTGACTCGGCCATTCCGAAACCTTGACTCTTTTATTTTTCAGCCATTCTGATGTAGATTTACTGGTGTGCTTAGGATCATTGTCCTGTTGCAGGACGCAATTTCGACCAAGCGTTTGCTGTCAGACAGATGGCCTTTAGAATATTTGCCACTAGAATACCCTGGGATACAGAAGAGTTCATGGTCAACTCAATGACTGTAAGGTACCCAGGTACAGTGCCTGGAAAACAAGCTCAAATCATCAAACCTCCACCACTGTGCTTGACCGAGGTATGAGGTGTTTCTGATTAAATACTATTCAGTTTTTGCTAGACATGGGAAACACTGGACATTAAGTCAAAATAACTCCATCTGGTCTCATCTGTTCATAGTACATTGTTCTAGAGTCCTTGTTGTTTGTTTAGATGCAGTTTTGTGAACATTAGTTGTGCTTTTTAGACACAAGGGACTTTCTCTTACTCATGGGTTTGTTTTGTATTTCTCTTAGTATTGCACGGTCTGACCTTGGGGTGAATGTACTTTGATATCCACTCCTGCAAGATTGGCGACTGGCTTTCCACTTGTGAACAATCTTTCTCACTGTAAAACATAGAACTCCAAATCGTTTGTAAATGGATTTATAACCCTTTCTACAATAATCTTCAACAACAATGACTTTTCTAAGACCATTGTTTTTGTCTTTACCTCTTGCCATTGTGTTAACACACATCTGAATGCTCTGGATCAGCAAAGTGCCAAAACTTTTGCTTTTATGTCTTCACATGCGCTGATGATCATTTACTCAAGGGCTGATGATTGGCAGCACCTGGCTGCTACTTACACTTTTAAATCGTGTGGAAGCAGTAAGGGGGTGCTTAGTATTACCCCCAAGTTTTTTCTTTGTGACTTCATTTTTCAAGTAAAGATGGCACGGTAAAAAAAGTTATATGTTCTTCATCTGATGTTGTATTTGCCAAATACTGACATCTGCTATGATCAGATTTTTTCAATTATGTTTGTACACAAAAACACTTAAAATTAAAAGTGGGGGCACTAACATTTACACATGTCTGTATAATTGATCTCTCTTTTTATCATGTATGCTGTTTTTGTCACAACAGTCCGACTACCACCAAGCACTGGGAGGCAGAACTGGCAGCACTGAAGAGTAACAATGCCAAACTAACAGCGGCACTGCTGGAGTCCACTGCCAACGTCAAGCAGTGGAAACAACAGCTGGCTGCTTATCAGGAGGAGGCTGAAAGGCTTCATAAAAGGGTAAGGATCAGAAAAGCTTTTTCATCCCAAGATGAAACAATACAACTGCATAGCACAGAAGTGACTCACATAATTAGGAATAGTTTGTTCATCATAATGTCTGACTAAAAAAGGTTGGTTAAATGTCGAATATTTAATGTACTGTATAATTGTTTTAATTCCTTGAATAGATCCACAGACAGACAATGTTATGTGTAGACAAATACCCCAATAGAAATACCTCCAGACTGATCTCTCCCCAAAATAAATAAGAAAAAGATATTACTGGAATATTTCAACAATCACACACATTTTAATCTGTTTATGTACAGTACAATCAGTGTGAAATCGCTGTTACTTAAACACTTTGGAATAATAGTATTCAACATGCGGGGGCGTTCAAGTCAAACCGGGACTTTTGAATGAAGGCGTAAAATCGAGTAGTGAATATTCCCGTTAATATCCAGCAAGTGCTCCTTGAAAATCGACAGATAACTTGTCGCATACTTGCGGAAGAGACTGTGGGAACTGCACACACATGAACACCACTTGCACATTACAGGAACTTACCTGGGAGTTATTACTTCACTCCCCATTTAGTCCTGAATTCGCTCCAAGCCATTACCATATGTTTTGGCCATTAAAGGAGTTCCTGGGAGGCCAGCATTTCAGACATGAAGCAGGCAGTCAGATCTTGAGAAAACATTATACCTTGATGATATCCATGCACTAGTTAAACACTGGGATAAGTGGATTAGTGTAGCAGGCGATTACAGTAACATAGAAACATAACTGTAGTTTTTACTTTCCCAACTGTGCTCTGTTATTCTGCACAATCAAGTCCTGGTATGACTTGAACGCCCCCTGTGTACTATAGGTAATATCGTGGGATTTGTTTGCTATGTTCATATCAGTAATTAACCATTTTCTAGATATTTTAGACATGTTTAAACCCAAGGTTTTAAACCCAGCTGTACCTGACAGTGATCTTATTAATGTATTTTGTGTTTTTCTTGCAGGTGTCAGAACTCGAGAGCCAAAGTAATCAAGCCAATGCGATCAAGTGTCAGAAAACAGAGCTCAACAAAACCATAGAGGAGTTGGAGGCCACACTGAAGACTAAAGAAGAGGTACAAGCTGAAATAAAACATTTTTAATAGCATTTTACATTATCCCATCTATAAAAAATTTTTTTCTGCTAGGAAATGGACCGCCTAAAAGAGGAAGTTGAAAGGGCAAAGCAGCTACAGTCACAGAAGGAGATGCTGGAACAGAAACTAGAGGTAACGTCTTCTTACATTGTACATACCTCTATTTACAACTAGTTACATCTTATCTGGAACTGGTCTTATGAGGCTTGATATTAAAAAGCTGTAGCAGCTTTCATCACGTCTCACAGCACCTTTGTGCCAAAACCCACATTCTAGGCCACAGATGCAAGGAACAAGGAGCTGGAGGAGCAGTTAGCTGAAGTGGAACAGTGCCTGGAGTCGAGCCAGCTGGAGCAGGAGAATTTCCGCAAGAGCCTCAAAACGCTGCTGGAGATCCTGGACAGCAAGATCTTTGAGCTGACAGAGATGAGGGACAACCTGGCCAAGCTCATAGAGGACAGCTAGAACATGTTACGTTCGCTTCTTCCTCAGAAAAAAACAAACAAAACATGAACGAAACATTGCGAGGTACACGGTGACAAGAACGAAATGCACAGCTCTTCTACCCAGACCTCGTCATGTACCTTCACACTTTTAAAGCCTTCTTGACTGGAGAACTCATATTATTATATACTCACTTATACGGTAATGATAATCATTCAGTTGCACTTGAATTTGTACTTTTTAGGTGAACAAGATTTCTTCAGTGCCACTGGTACCTACTAGGAAATAATTATCCATATATTGCTCCCGTTCTTTTTTATTATTCAAAAACTATTATTATTATTATTATTATTATTACTATTATAATAATTATTATTATTATAATTGTTTTCCTTAATTGTACGCAGGTAGTGTAGAGAAAGTAGGCAGCCTACAAAGATGAACGCTGCTGCACATAGGCTCTTCCTTTTTAAGGTGCTGGTTTAGCGTGCCTGGTTACTTGCGATTAAAGGACATCTACTATGCTGCTGAGGACACTCGAATCAATCACACCCACCGGATCGTCCGTTCCGAGCCATATGTTGTAGCCAGACCGTGTCGGCTTGCCTCGTCACCTTCAAGGAAACTGCCTCAATGTTCAGTCAGAGCTTCAGGATATTCTACCATCGACTTCCTGACAAGAACAAAAACACCCTGGGATGTCCGAACATTTAGATACAGGTGTGGAGTATTGGCCTGTAATGTACAATGAGCAATATTCTAAAACAGTCTTTATGTCACCTCAGTGTATTTATCAGGTATTCCAACTCTGGACTAATACGTGGACTAACGTGGTTTAGTAGATGTACCCCTGATAGTTTTCCTCAGATCAAGTACAGTGCTGTCAGATTGTTTTGGCCTAAGAGTATAAATTCTGCACTGGATAGCAGTTTTGATGAGGAATAAACTCAGTTTTGTTTTGTTTTTTGCATTACCAAATGCAATGTTCAGCTTACAGTTTAAAATCATGTGTTATTCTGAAATGTATATGCTGATGGATAAGTTACATAGAGCACTGTCAATATGATTGTATTTATAGTGGGAAAGTTAAATTTTAAAATTCCCAATATTAATAAAATATTTAAAAATATCCACAAAATGATGTTTAAGAAAAGAGACAGTGTTTGCGTGTTTAATCACAGATTTATTGTGTGTCGCAGTTTTGACGATAACAGCATGTCCCAAAGTGGTTTACTGTTGTTATAACACAGCTAACTGGCAATAATTAATCATAGGTTGAAAGAGTAATAAAATTTTGTACTCAAGTAAAAGTACTGTTACTTCAGTGAACTTTTACTGAAGTACAAGTAAAGTTACCCTTATAAAAATCTACTCAAGTAAAAGTAAAAAGTAGCTCATTAAAAATTTCCTCAGAGTAAAAGTTACTGAGTTCCTTTTTTTTTTTCTTTTAACAGCGGGGGTGGGATGGGGGATGGAACACCGTTGCATAATAAATCTGTTCCCTTTGTTGTGCTGAAATCAAAGTGGCCGCTTAAATATGACCAGGGGTTTGCTTCATAACAATTTGTTGGCATTTCACTTTCAGCTGTGTCTGCATCACTGGCATCTGTTTTGTCCGTCTCCATCGTTCTTGTGAATTTAGCGCGTTTGTTCTCCATCAATCAATCAGTGCAGTGGTTTCCGGGGTGCAATTTTTATCCTTCCCCGTTGTATTATTTGTATTATTTTCAGTAGCGAATATGATTTAAAATGTAGTGAAGTACAATACTTTAAACAAAACATACATGAGTAAAAGTAAAATTACAGATTTTTAAAAATACTTTAAAAAGTAGAAGTACACAAAAAAATCTACTCAATTATAGTAATGCGAGTAAATGTAATTCATTACTTTCCACCTCTGTAATTAATATATGAAACACACATCATACTCTTTCTGACGTTACATCCAGGGTTACTTCTCCTTCATTCTCGGCACGAGGAGAACATGCTAACTCCATGTACACAGACCCACGAATTCTCGACCCTGGAGGTGTAAGACCACAGTGCGAACCACTACACCACTGTGCTGCCTGCATAAAAACACTTGCTGAACTAAAAAAAAACATTAAAAATTTTTTTATTCATATTTCCTTATATTTATTATTATTATAGCACTGTCGCCTCCAGGGTCCGGGTCTTGGTGGGTTTCCTCCGGGTACTCTGGTTTCCTCCCACAGTCCAAAGACATGTAGGTTAGGCTAATTGGTGTTCTCAAATTGCCCATATATCATATTGCCGATGTGTGAATGAGTGTGTTAGTGTGTATATGTCTGCGTGCCCTGCGATGGATTGGCACCCTGTCCAGGGTGTACCCTGCCTCGTGCCGTAAGTCTCCTGGGATAGGCTCCAGGCCTCCCACGACCCTGAATAAAGGATAAAGCAGTATAGAAGATGAGTAAGTGAGTGTGTGAGTACTATTATTATTATTATTATTATTATTATTATCAGTAGTAGTATTTTGTTAGAGGTTTCTGCTGCAGTCATAGGTAAAAGAATTCTTAGAAAGTATCTTGCAAAGTCATCTGTCCTGAAGACTGTGTCCAAAAATTACAAGGACAGGTTCTGGAATCTTCTAACATACTAAAGAATTCCCTCTTCACAAAGACACACACACACACACAGAGTTAAGTATTGTTACATACACCTTAGGAGCCCAATAGGTTGTGTAATCTGCGTTTATGAAATGTATTAAAAATCTTTATGCCACGTGGTGCTGTTTAATTTTTCTGTTCTGATTGATCCGAAAGTGATGATTAATTTTCTATAACACTGGCTCTGACAGATTTATATTAATGCACTATTCCATTATTGTTCCCATAGTAACAAAACACACACACACACACAAACCCACACTCCAACACACTAGGGTGCTCATCAATGCTTTTTTTGTATTCATGATTCTTCACAAAAACACATCTCACTAACACTCAAAGTAATGGTAGAAAATCTCAGCCATAAGTCATCATTATAGCTATTTTTGTACATGCAGCTAAACATTCCAGCAAATCCAGGACTCAGCCGAGCTGCACAGAGATGCACTAGAGCCTCCCACACACTCCAATATCCACATGAAGAGGGAGACACCTGGTGGTCCATGTGGAAGCAGCAGTGCACAAGGAGGGCTTGTTTAGCACCAATCTTCCTCTTATAGAAATTGGGTTTGACTCAGGCATACATGTTTAATGTAATTAAATGGATTATTCATTTTAAAAAGGCACTTATGTAAAATATTACTCAGATAATATGCAAAATATTACTCAAGTAAAAGCAGAAGTTCTCCTTTTTCATTCATTCATTCATTCATTTTCTGTACCGCTTTATCCTTATATACAGGGTCGCGGGGGCCTGGAGCCTATCC
>JAOTQY010000026.1:12252524-12279206 GCA_026413445.1 Dolichallabes microphthalmus | reverse complement strand
AAACACACACTTTTTTTTAAAACAAAATTACAAATTACATGCCTGATTTATGGTATTTATGTACATGATTAAGGGATGATGTAATTTTAGTGTAACACAGTAAAAATTAAATCCACAGTTGTTTCAAAACTGTTTTTAATAATTGAAAATGTATTAGTTATAGTATTTCTTAGAATATATTTTAAAATGATCACACATTTTACACCAATTTCCATACCATATTGAATTTTATATAAATTTTGTACTCTTCTGCTTGGTAAAAATCTTGCCATTTTGGTCTGTTAACTACCTTTAGCAATCACATTTGATGCTCCTTAATTTTGTCCCACTCTCCCAAGCCTTTTTTCCAGCTCAGCAATCGAGACAATGTGTTTGCTTATCAAGCCGCTTCGCTAAGTGTTCCTTTGCATGTAAATTAATCTTGATTCAGTTGACACTGTCTTGCTGAGTGGTACAAATTGCCCATAGCAATAAAACAGCATGAATGGGAAAAAAGCCCAAATTGAAGCACTTGATGGGATGTTACTTTGCTTTATGCCAATACATTAGCAGCACATAATGTATTTCCCTGCTTGGAGAAATATGGTATGGTGGATTTTTAATTTTGATTTCAATGGAGCAGCACTATGTCTTTTTAAAATCTGACTCAGACAAACCATTAGCAACGAGGATGTTAAGGTTAAATAGGAAGCAATGCATTCACTTGCACAGGCCCTGAGTGCCATCCATCATTCCATTTGCAACAGCTTGACAAAAGTACTTGGCTTTAAATAACACTCGAATTTACTCCCAGTGCAGAACAGGGCTTTAGCATAAACAAACACGGCTGCATTAATTTATTAAACAGCAATCTTTCAAAAAAAAAAAAAAAAACAGAGACGGATGGAGATAAGCCAGCATGTAATAGATGTTCATAAGCACTGTTTTGCTGCTATTTACATTCATTTCCCTGTTCAAAAGCTATGGCAAGCGATCATTTTTAAAATGATTGCACTGAACATCTACATGAAAATCTTAAAATGAGTAAAAATTGGACTTAGCACCGATGTAATCCATGAGCAGACAAATACCAAGTATATGCGTGTTTGTCTGTAACTGTTGCTGAGAATATCCGAAATCATATACATGATGCATGGTGTATCATTTTCATGCTTTACACACTCAGTGGGTAGTGGATTTGACCACTAAGAGGCAGCACTGCTCAGTGCTTTGGTTTAAAAAAAAAACAAAAAGGAATGTGTTAATGGCTTTATAATTACCAGCATTGCTGTAATTTTTGTGGCAATGTTGATATTGGGCAGATGAATTAGATGAAGGTCTATTACAGGTTAACTAGCTATACTGAGACACTATTTTGTATGATAACCGTAACATTTAATTGTGTTCAACGCCATCAGTACTATCACAGCACTGATAATTTCCATGGTTTGGAAATTTACTGAAGTACATCTTCAATTAATATCATCAAAATAAAATTGAAAAGAATCTGATGGCTTGTGGTCAGCGCCACATTCACTCTGTACGCTGTTTACGATAATCCATGTGGGGCCTCAGTGCAATTTACCAACTCGAGGATAATCATTCTGGCAGCACAAATGAAGGGGCCAGCCCTCTTTTCTCACTCGCTGCTCACTAATAGGATTGTGTCTGCTTCAGCACACTTTAATTGAGGACTCCATGTCAAAAGAGAGCTCGGCTGAATGGGCCGCCCTCCTCGATGGCTGGTCACTGTTCAAGTGACAAGAGTGAAGAGTGACACCACCTGAGGGAACTGTGTTATGATTTTTATCACAAAGCATGAAAATGACAGTAATTGCTTGGTTTTAACCTTTGGACATGATATGTGGTGAACAGAAGACAGCTTATTACTGGCAGTTACGCACAACAGTATAGCGCCTGGTGTGTTGTTTGTGCTGACAGAAAGCTCTATAAAGTAAAAAAAAAAAAAAAAAAAAGGAAAACATAACCATAATCTCTTAATCAATATACTTACATGGTGTAATCCATGTAATAACTCCTCTATTGACAACTGTACCCATTAATTGATACTTTTACTGGTCTTGGAATAGCATAAAAAACTATGGTGTGAGCAAGAGCTTATGTGATGATATTTCTAATGTTTGCATTTTTTATTTAAAAAAAATTGTATAATTTAATATTAATAAGCATTCAGAATAAAAAATAATCCCCAATGTGGGTAAACCTGTAAATTAAACAACGTCAAGTAAAGTGGAAGAAAAAAGGGTTTCAATCTCGATTTTAGCCTCTGCATCTGCGCAGTAAATTAGTTAAATAAATCCTGTCACTTAACTACATATGGCGTAGGTTCTTACAACTCACTGTCTGTTTTACTCATTAACCAACTCAAGCATGGTACTACTTTTATCCTGTCATTTACATGTAAGAAACATTATATAATACAGAATGTACTTTAAATGAAAAGTCTTTGATATTTATACAAGCAGCATTCTTGTGCATCAATCGCCAATGGAGAAACATTAAACTTAATCACAACCCCTCATAGAGACATAACTTATAAAACATAACTTTTTAAACTGACTGACTTAGGTCAATTGAATTTCATTTTAGTTCACTTTTAAGCGTTTTGAATATGACATAACGTGGCGACTCCTTCAAGTTTTCAGATTTCTGGGGCTTTTCCTCTGTCTCTACTTGTTAAACTATAATCCTTTTGTAGCATTTTCCTAAGCCTTCTTTCATTAATCCTCGAATAGCTGTCGTCCACACAACATATCCCTTGTTATCTGTAATGTATGCTTTTGACACATACCGAATTACAAAAAAGCAGAGTCAGAAGAAAGGACCCTTGAGTATATTACTCATTTACTCCTGATTAAGGCTGAAGAGAGAGGGGGGTTTAAGAGTCTGCTGATAAACTCCCTTTCTTCTGTTGATGGTAATTGCCCATATCCCCTGAGACCGTGCTGAGCTGCTGGCGACGCGTAGAGTGTGCTAATCGTCGAACATGAGCCACTGTCCAGTTGGTGTACAGGCGAATGGGACCATGCCGCATTCTCCAGGCTCACTGTGTGTCTGAGGACGGCCTATTGTGGCCCTTTGTCATGGATAACTGGCCGGCCATTGTGGCCAAATATGTTAGGCAAATCGAGGCAGATGGCTCCGATTCAGGCACGTGGCTTTCCCAGGGCTGCAGGGAGGGCTGAGACACTGGAGAGGGGTGGTGCGGGTCAGGGCCCTGCTTGGCACTTGTTACTGCCTTCAATAGGCCCATGTGTCCCTGTTCACCCTCAATACGCTGTTGCTGAGATACGCGGCGCTGAACACGCTCCTCCAGGCCCGTCGAGGACGGCACGGGGGCGGTTACCCCAACACTCCATCTTCCCCAGCAGGTCTGGGTCTGCTCCCTGTCTAACCCCCTGGGGCACTGCTGAATGGCTGCGATTGACAACGAGGTGGTGGCCCATCCTAAATGGCTTTTCAGTCAGCTGCGATAATAGACTGGCAGGTTTTGTCACCCTCACACTAATAGCTGGTAATTATAGGATTTGTGGTGTTTTGATATTCTGTCCTAATCTGTGTCCTTGTGTGTTTTGGGTACAATGTGTCAAGCCTGAGATAAAATCACTTTTATGATATAAAAATGTAATTATAAATGACTTTGTGATAGAATGACTGCAATAGGGGACTAATTTTACAAGGTTATTCCCATTATACAAGTTGGGCAGACCAGTATTAAGACTAATTTTAAAATAGTTAATAATTAGTTTTATGAAGTATACTGACAAGTTTTCAAAATGTTTTGAATATATATTTATTTTGCTGGACTAATATTACTATATAATATTAGTATATATTAGTGTACTAGTAACATTAATATACCAATATTAGTATAATATATATTATAAAGTATTAGTATAATAATTAGAATACAAGCCTGCCATTTTATGTTAGATTGATAAAACTGCTGCTTTTACAGCTACCTACAATTTCATATTAATTACTGTATGTTACATTTATTTTTCATGAATATGAAAACTAGTAAATGTTTTGTGTTCAGGTATGAAACAATCAAATTTCAGTTCAGTAATTTAACAGAACTAGACAAAACATAACATTTGTTAGTGGTAAAAACTCTGCCCTATTATTCTTTAATGTGAAACCAGTTCACTATGAAAAAATACTCAACAAAGTACCATGTTAAATAGTGATGTGTCTTTAATTTTTGAGATAATAGAATTTTTTCAAAATAAGTAGGCAAAATACAATTTGTTTTGCAAAGAACTTCTTACGAGCTCCCTTAACATAAAGTCAACATAATTGTACAAAGAATATTCCTTACTATGTGCTCATTTAATATGAGTCACTATTCTTTAAATGAATTGCAACAACCTGCTGAAAAAGCTTCAAGATATTCTTACCTTTCCTAAACTTGGAGACTGAAATCAACTGGTAACTAACATTGGGAACCAAAAACATTTAAATCAATCATATTGAAATATTAAGAAGTTTATTAAGGAATGTATGGAAAATATAAAAAGATAAAAAAAAAATAGTGATGTGGTATTGTTGAGTTATCTGGGAATTTGAGCTTATTTTAGCTTTACAGGAATATCAATGATGACATTTCTGTTAGGTGGTAAAATGTTGTTGCTGGTTCTGGTCATGTATTCAAAAAGCTCATTTTCAAAGCCATGCAAAAATGGATTTGCATTATAAATTTAATGAAATTTACAAGATTTTTGGTTTTAATATAAACTAATAATTTCATATTTTCATCAGTTATTCTCATATTTGCAGTACTTCTAGTGGTTCACATGGTGAAGGCTGCAGATCTGCTAATGTGCTGCTCCTGCCATTGCCAATATCTTTATAAAGGCAACAAGGCCAAGAAAATGTACAAGGGAGCTTCCTAGGCATATACCCTGTTCAGCAAAAACAACACCCAATTTACTGCCCAGTTAATGTTATTGCTTTTGTTTTAAAACCAAGAAACACTTTAACCCTACATGTATGCATTGGCAAATACATCTGAAAAATGAAAGAGTTTTACACTCTTTCTACTAAAATCTTGACACACTCCAACAGTGTTATTTTGTATAGACTGCTTTGAAGATGCTCTCACACAGTACCAAGACTAAAGTCAAGTCATACAGTTGTGGTCACAGACAAAATATATTTTTCTGCAAGAAGCTCTATGTTGACTTCTCTGGCATCTCAATTACCCACAATGCTCTTGGAGTCTTCCAAATGTGAATGGCTTCCAGTTCATGTGCATGAAGTAGGTCCTCTGTAATATGCTGCTTATTCAAACGTGTGGGAGGTCAGGAGTGAAGATGTTACCAAGCGGCCATTTATCACACCCATGACACCCTCTCCCCTCTGCACCCACACCTCCAGGCAATGCTTTATAGGAGAACAAACACGTCACCGCCAGAGGCACGGTCATCCATTTTCCAGCGCCCTGCATTACGGCAACATAAATATACCCATGCAGGACCTGTGGCTTTGTGTGAAAAAATGCGGGGGGGGGATGCTAGAGTGGTGGTGCATTGAGATTTAGACCCGAAAAATACATTACTACAAGAGCTTATAGGAACATTATAATCTTTTCAAGGAGAAGGATTTTAAATATAAGTCCTCAGTGACTAGGGAACAACGCACACACGCCCCTTTACATTTTAATTAATGGTTCATATGCCAGTAGACAATATGCACTTAGTGTCCTAAACCCAGTAGCATTAGTTCATTGTCTGAAGAAGCCGCAATCTGTTGCAGTGACTAGCAGTGTCCTCTCATTATTAGCAGACAGCATGCCTCCAATCCCCTCCCTCCTCTTCATTTGGTGCCCATGTAACCTCCCCCGACAAATCATTGGCTAATTATGATTCCGGACAGAGTTTGACGGTGGCTAGCGCTGCATCTGGCCCCTGAGGTGCCTTCGGCTGCAGCTGGCGAGGTTGCTCTGCAGCAGCTTGGCTGTGGCCTGTCATAAATAAAGGCTCTTATAAACTGGTTATGAACACCTGTTAGATCATCTGTCAGCCGAGCCCAGCTCCCATCCATCACCTGCAGCTCAGGGAAGACATCTTACCCCCTGTTCAAAACCCCTCAGCACTCACTGCGCCCTCAAAACCAGCCCGAAACCTTCCGCGGAATAATAACAACAACCAGCACTGTTGAGTAGAGAGAGAGGATCTCTTAGGGACACAGGACTGAACAAAGTATAAAGTTTATTTTGCCAATAATAAATCAGTGCAGAGGAATCTGGATGGAGCTGTCGCTAACGTCATTGGTGATGGACAGTCTGACATGATAAAAGTAGCTCAAGGTTGAACTGTCATTACACTTTTATGACTGTGTGCCTTAACCAAGGAGAGAGACACTACTTTAGGCAAGAGGGAGATGGTTTATGGGTTGTTCAGTATAAACATGCAAAGCTGTTGTGCCCAGTGAAATGCTTGTTATTTATTTATTTATTTATCTATCCATGCCGTTATGCCAGAAATTACCCAGGCATCATAACATGGACAGAGAGAATGGTATAAGTGTAAACCAAATAAACCCAAAAATCTTATATAAAACGATGTCAAGAGTATCAGCATACAATGTTGGACAGAAAAATTGTCTTTACATGAAGCATGAATGCTATTTAGATACCATGCATATTTAAAAAGAAAAAATATGATTCACTGTCATTGGTTTATGGCAACTATTACACCCTAGTTAGTTGCAGTTTTATGTGCATTATCCCAGGCCTTGGCAGAAACTATAACTTTTATGCATTCATAAAATTTAATTTGAAAGCAATGAATCAGGAGTCAATCCAGATCCATCCATCTCAGGAAGAGGCCGTTAGATTAGACAGACACAAGTTAAACTGATGGAACTTTTTCTGTTCTCTACAATATTTATGATCTTAACTGGAGAGTACGGCGGGTATCAAAAAGTGCCTGATGCCTTTCAAATGTTCAGCATTAATCTCTCTGTTTCTCTCAGCTTAATCCACTCTGAATTGTGGATCAGCACTGATTTAGAGTCAATTCAAAAGTTGTCTGTATTTCATACCGTTTCAACCATCCTAGAGAGAGTCAGACTTTTCTGTGTAAACTCTAAACGACAAATTTCAAACAAGGAATGTGATTTAAAAAGCAATTATGTTTGAAAGTACAAAAGTGTGCCTGGTTCTTGGTAACAATCTTACACGAGGTCAAAGCCAAACCTTCAACATGGTGGCTTCAATCACATGAACTGAAACCCTCCGAGTGATCAGCATGGAGGCCCCAATTCGCAATCACAATCTGTCAGCAAGAAGCAGTAATGAGACATCAGAATGCATCTCACAGTAAACTGGGCACTGCAATGCATCTCGTTTCTGGCACATGCTATTACAGAGAAGCAGAGAGGAGATGAGCAGTCTCACCGGCCTGGCGTGACAACTTGATTTCCTGCTCTCTTGGTGGGACCCCTGAAAGGGTGACATGATAGGCCTGTTAATTTGGCCACGTCACTGTGCCTGTGTCATCGTCCGAGGCGAGAGGAGGCTATCTAGTGCTTCAGGGAGAGGGAATGGAGTCTGTCTCCACTACGGAAGCACCTGTCCAGGCTGACAGGGAAAAGCACTCTGTTTTAATGCACTGGGTTCTGGGCTTGGTCCTGCGATTGACAGTAGGATGGATGTGCACTCACACACGTGCACAGTAACATACTAGCTTTTGCACTGTGACAGGCGTGTGCGGAATAGAGCAGCAGTGGCTCCTTCTGTTTACCCCTGATGAGCATGAGATTAATGGAAATAGGAGAAACGTATGGGTGCATCAATATTCAAATAGCCTGCCATCTTCTTCTATTTCTTCTATTCATGTGCCTGGTGCCTTCGAAACGTTCATTCTCAATCAGTCTGTCTCTCTTTTTCTCAGCTTAATCCATTCAAAAATTCACTTTGAATCATGGAGAGGGAGAAAAAAAAAGCAGTCTGGAGACAGACAGACATAAAATGAATACCTATTTACATGTCTTTGTCTATGAATTTTTAAAAATGATGTGTGAAGCATGTGAAACCTCAGTATAGGCTGCATATACTTCAACCTTCCCGAGCCAATTCTAGACTACTAAGCTAGTGCTACAAATAAACACTCTAAATCACTCGTGGTGGCGTGGACAACTCCAAGGGAGAGTCCATGTACTACTTACAGGCTTAATTGGGCTGATCTGTGTTCAGTTCGTTAGAGTAATTTATCACATAATTGACTGTGGGAAGTAAGGATGGGAGAGTCCTTAGACAGACAGCTTCGTGGAGATGCACAGACACAAGAAGACAAAGCTGTCCCTCATTGGGGGAGGAATAGCAACAGCACTCCTGGCTCAGCTTTTAGGTAGAGAATGAAATACAACATAAGGGAACAGAAAGTATTTTTGTAAGAATGCAATCTTGGGATTGCATTTTTAAGCATTCAGGTCAGTTAGGTTTGCAATATAGCTAACGAAACACAATTCATACTTCTCCTGTTATTCTTCTATTATTCTAATATTCTTCTCGATTTTTTTATGCGGAATATTTTAGTTTCAAAACTATACCCACAACTAACACAGCCAAGACCGAAATCAAATCAATGGCCAATTTGGTTCCTCTTTTGAGGAAAAGGTCTGCTCTTGTACCCGGAATTGTAGAAGCTTTCTCTTGATCAGGAAGTGAGCCTTTTGTTAGCCGATGATCAAACATGACCCTATTGTGCTGGTCGCGCTCCTGGTGAATGCTGCTGTTTTGATAGTGTCTATTGACTCTGACTCCTTGAGTTTGGGCATAAACACTCCACTGCAGGTGCAGCGCTCTGACTCACAGCCGTCGCAACTCCTTCCTTTCTGTCCACGGGATTTTTTTATGTTTGGCTGTAATTAATGGAAAAAAGAACAATGCGCTGCTAGGCAAATGTAGAGAGCGGTAAAGAGGATGTCTTTTCGTCTAAAGGCCTTTTTAAATCTAGCTGAGACTGTGACTGCCAGTGGGCCTGCATCTAATGAAAAAAAGAAAAACTCCTCATTATTTCAAGTCATTCTGCTAAGAAGGGTGGCACTTAAAAGCCCCCCAGCACCAAGGTAAGAAGCCTGGAACAGCCTAATTCTATTTCCTATTTGAATGCTGATAAAAAGGGAGGTGAGTGTGCGGGGATGAAAGTATGACAGAAAGTAAGAGGCAAAGGTCTTCCATCTATAGGGGGAGTGCTCCAAGAACAAGTCACTCTTTTCAGTGTAGAGTGCGATGAAAGAGCAGAAGAAAGAGCACTGCATTGGTTTATTCAAAAAACACTCTGCTGATAAATTGAAACAGGCTTTTCAAACTGGTTTTCAGATCCACAGTCCTAATAAAGGCCCCAAATACACATCTCGCAATAGGCTAATAAAGGCGGCTGCGCTAAGTGCCTCTCTCTCCTATGGCGGAGCCACTTTAAATGAGATCTTTGCTTAACACTTGCCTCTCTGCCTCTGGAAGATGGCTCCGCTTTTCCAACAGTCCATTGCTTTTCTGTTTCCTTTCAGCTTTGTTTTGCCTCCGAATAAATGTTTATTGACAGCCAATTAGGAGGAGAATAAGGACAGAGTACCATGTACATGTCAAGTGTGCAGAGAAAGTGTCCATTTACCTCATGCCTAACTGTGGTGAATCATGTGATTGTGCAGGTTGCTTTTTTAGAAAATACAAGAGGGAAAAAAGCATAACCTATTTGTCGAAGCATACATTAGTATTTGCATAGACGTCTGGTAATAGCATTGAGGAAAATAAACGAAGTCTATTAAAGAACGTTTACCCAAGGGTGAGGATTTAAATACAGACTACATTTAGCCCACCTTTCTTTGATTTCATTAAGGATAATCATCAATGCACTGTTTACCCATTAAGATTACTAATGCGTAACAGAAACAAATCATCTTTCAACACTCAGAGTTGCCCGGTGAAAAATGAGGCTTGTCATTAGCTAGTATTTCATTAGAGATTATTCCATGCACTTTATTGGGAATTTATTTAGATGCGCACGTGCTCCCTCGAAAGCATGTATTATTATTTTTTTATTATTTTTTTATTATTATTATTATTATTATTATTATTATTAAACGTACCTATCGTAAAAAAAAAAAAAATAGGCCAATGTCATGGTTTTATCTTGAACGTGACGGTTCTCCTCCAATTGCAAGCCTCAATCAATTAAGCGGGTCCGAGCTGCAGGGCGCCGTTCAGGGACTATTTAAATTTAAATTTAGATGCGCGTGTCATCGCCGCGCTTCTCACAGGGTCTCGCTTCTGTTCCAAGGGGAAAAAGACATTAACACCGTCTGTCCTTTTACTCTCTGTCCCCCAATTCGCCCCCACCCTCATGCCGCCCTCTCCCTCTTGCCCTCTAGAAGCTAATTCTATAGGCACCTCAGGAGACTGAAGGCTCTCTCTGGGACTGTGCACTCGATGTTCTTCGAGTTGGTGTTTAGAAAGTTTCCTTTGTTTAGCCCGCACTCCCCCGCAGCGCCACTCATTCTTCCAAGCGCTAATTAAAAGTGACAGGTCTTTAATCGAGGCACTCTTAAAGCAGTTGCTGTCTGATGAATAACGATCGTGGTTTCATCCGAAAGTATATTGGTGCACCGATAATGAGGACTTAGCAGACCAGGTGTTCTGTGCGAGATCACCATGACAGTGACCTATACATGTACAATTGCGAAAAAAGTCTAAAACAGTTAGAATTCCGCCTGTTGCTATTGGGAACGAGAAAACACAATTTATACACTTCAGGATTACATACTACAAGGGAACACTTCAATCTATTTCAGGTATGATTGATGCTCTCAGAAAAATTATCTCTGGGATGATGGCACCTTCTTGTACCTTTAATATCTCAGCCATAACATTACAACCACTGACAGGTGACTACAGTAGCTCATCGCAATGGCACCTGTCAAGGAGTGGGAAATATTAGGCAGCAAGTGAACACTTAGCAATTAAAGTTGATGTGTTGAAATCAGGAAAAATAGATGAGTGACGTTGACAAGGGACTTTTGTCTAGGTGACTGGATCAGAACATTTCAAAAACAACAGGGCTTGAGAGGTGTTCCCAGTATGATGTGACTGGTACTGTACCTACTAAAATTGGTCCAAGACAAGGCAACCAATGAACAGGCAACAGGGTCATGACTGTCTAAGGCTCATTGATGATGGTCGGGAATAAAGGCTAGCACTTCTGGTCTAATCTCTAAGAGCTACTGTAGCACAAACTGCTAAAAAACTAGTGCTGGCTTTGATAGAAAGGTGTCAGAAGACACAGTGCATCGCAGCTTGCTGGATATGGGGTCAGAGTTTCCATGCTGTGTATGCAGGTGTATGGCTGCAGACTGGTCAGAGTGCCCATGCTGACACCTGTCCTCCATCGAAAGTGTTTACAATGAGCATTTAAGCATTAGAACTAGACCATGGAGCAGTAAAAGACGGTGGCAGGTTTGATTGATCACATTTTCTTTGACATCAAATGAACAGCTGGATGTGTGTGTATTAGTCTCTTACCTGGGGAAGACATGGCCCCAGGATGCACTATGGGTAGAAGGAAAGCCTGTGGAGGGAGTGTGATGCTCTGGGCAATGTTCTGCTGGGAAACCTTGGGTCCTGACATTCTTGTGGAAGTTACTTTGACATGTAATACCTACTGTATATGAAAATTGTTGCGGCCTAAAAATTGTTCACCCCTTCATGGCAGCAGTGTTCCCTAACAGCACTAGCCTCTTTCAGCAGGAATATGGGTGCTGCCACACTGCAAAAACTGTTTAGGAATGGTTTGAGGAACATGATAACAAGTTGAATGTATTGACTTGGCCTCCAAATCCCCCAGATTTCAATCCAATCAAGCATTTGTGAGATGTGCTGGACAAACAAGTCTGATCCATGGAGGCTTACAACTTACAGACCAAGAATCTGCAATCTGCTGGCAATTTGTTAGTGCCAGATACCAGAGCACACCTTTGGAGGGCTTGTGGAGTCCATAATTCAGTCACAGTGATTTAAGCCAAGCTAAGTTAAGCCTTTATTTGTCACATATGCATTACTGCACTGAAATTCTTTTATTCTTCGCATATCCCAGTTTACAGGGTAAGCCATTATACAATGCGCCTGGAGCAAACAAGGTTAAGGGCCTTGCCTAAGGGCCCAACAGCAAAAACCTAGCAGAGCTGGGGCTCGAACCTTCAACCATCTGATCAATAACTTAGATCCTAATAGGCACAACATTTAAACCAAAAGGGGGCATGGCCCAAACAGGAAGGTAATCTAATGGTTCTATTTCCAAAAATGTAAACCAACTAGTAGCTGAAATTAAACCATTGCAACACTGTCTATGCAGTTACAAAGGATGATTGAGTAAACATCATGTGTGGAGGTCTTTATTTCTCCCACAAGTTTCTTATCTGACTACTGACTGATATGCTCACATGAAAGTGACTACCCTCCTCTCATTTTTTTATGTACACCTTATAAGGTGTGAGCCAGATGCTATGTGAACCTCTGTGGCAAGTTTTTTTTTTAAAAAACAAGTGACCCATTGTGCACATATAATATTAATAGTCTAAATAATACTTGTTTGTATTTACATTGCTATATAAAATGTAATTTAATTCCATTGATGTACATAAATATTTTTAAGACTATAGAATTTCCACATTAAAGGTACAAAACAGAGGGGTAAAACCCACTAACAAGGAAAGGAACTGTTTAGTTAATTTTCTGATAATAAAAGAATAATAAATCAGAGGTCATTTTGAAAGCTTACACATTGTTTTCCCCTTCCAGAAAATCTACATGAACATCTTATGCGAATTTCATACATGTCACTTTTCAAATATGGTCTTCTCAAAATTGCACCTATATTTTTAATTGAACATAATAATTATGATGACACATTAATTGTGCTGTTTCTGTTAGTAGTTATTTTTTATCTTTTAATTATCAGGCCAAAACACAAAGCCTGCTAAGTTCTAATCTTCCACTATACCACACTTAATGCTATTTTTTGCAAGTAGATCATGTGCTTTATATTTCACATACAGTATGATCACATATAGTTTCAGCAGTGTCACCTGTTTACTTGTTTAATGCATATGCAATGTCAGGATATAACACAGTGAACCTCACTATATAATCACATCTTACTCACACAGCCATGTGAAAATTCCATGTGAATGGAAACTTCTATTGTAAAGCCTTATACTCTAATTGAGAGTAGGTGGTAATTAAATTCCTCAGACCAATTACATTTGTAATCCTGATCTACCATTGAGAAAGGTTTGATTCTAGCGTTCAATAGCAACACTAATCATTAGCTTTAGTGCGCAGTGATTTAAGATTTAAGGTCTTTGGTCAATGCGCACAGTGATTAGGGGGCTGGTAGAGAGCAGTAGGGTGTCCATGGAGTAAATAGGCATTTTTATTTATCGCCATGCCAGGCGCTTCTTTGCGGAACAGCGCTCTTCCAAATTGAAATACAGCAGAGTTTATCTTTCTGATTAGGTCTTCAAGTACAGAGCTGCAGGCTATCATCTAAAAAACACTGCCCTTTGTCATCTAATTGTGGCAGGATTAATGTGCAAACAAGAGCCACAGATGGGGATTAGGATTGATTCAGGGTGAGGGCAAATGACAGGCCTTTGTCCACTTTGACACACAATAGTGACAACTGGGTTAAAAATCTGCCTTAGCACAGATAACTTGACCTGCCCTTGACCAGTTTCACACATACTCACACATCCGCTAAGTCCATACAGCGTATAATGTAGATAACAAACCACCTGACAACACATAATGCCGAAATATTGTTTCTTGTTTGCTCAAATCAGCAAACCTCTAGAGATTTAGCATGCATAATCAGTTCTATTGTATTTCTTATTGCATTTGTTTTCCAATTGAGAAATGCCACTTCAACCCCTTTGACCAATTTCCCTCAATATTTAATTAATGACCAAAGAACCAGGAGAAACAAGGCATCGGGGCTTGAAATGGCAATCAAATTATCAGCTAATGAGTCATCCAGTGAATATCATGCAGATTTCCATTTGTTATGATTGTTCCAGGATAAAGACAACCTGGTTACATAACCAAAGTAATATTTTAAAAAAATAATCAATTTGATTTTTTTTTTTTTTACAATGCAAAAAAGTGATTAACCGTGCTGGTCAAATTTCTGAGAATTGGTATCTTGTTTGGTAGTTATGCCAGTCGTGATATCATGAATAAAGCTCACATAACCAAAGATGCTGCTTGTGAGAAATGAATACTGGGCTTAACAGGAGGAAACATTGTGTTGAGAAAAAGTGGTGTCCATTAAGGTAATTTATTAAACACAATTTACTTCATGTCACTTAGATAAATAATGCGTAGACGATCTCTAATGATAGCATGGGAACGTATTCAGCAACATTCAGCCGACAAAGGCACGACATAAACCGCTGTATTATTTCAATACTCCATTAAAGCTGTACTTGTTGACATTTTTTCCATCAATCAAGTACAGTATGTTGTGAAATTGTGCCATACTCACACACACACACACACACACACACACACACACACACACACACACATATTGCTTATTTGTGGCTCCTTTCTGGGAACTATTCATATCTTATATTGCTCATTTCTTGTCTAATGTCATGTGCAACCTGTCAACACCTACTACACAAACTGTATATTACCTGAAACTAAAAGTGGTCAATTTGACCCACTAAAAGTAAAAGTGCACTAAAACTAAAAGTGGTAAATTATCATCTTGAAAAGCACCAAAAAAAAAAGTTCACTGGTATAAAATCCATAAATTAGAAATCTGTTAAATGACCTCTTACTGACTTGTTCAAATGTCCCACCACCACCATGACAGCTCAGTTGAGTGTCTTACACAAACGCAACCAAGCCTAGCTAGCTATTTGTTGAGATCCATTACTTTTAATCAAAGCTTGTGTAGCGGTAAAACACACAGTGTCTATCACAGTTCTGATTAGCTTGTTAACGCCTGCTGTATGACCTTGGAAATGTTTGCTCCGTTAAATGCCTTCTGATGAGTGGAAAAGAAACAAGAGTCCGGACTCAGAAATGTGACGCTTGCCAAATGGTCAGTTTTTCATGATTGTCATACTGCTCTTCGAACACTCAGGGACGTCCATCAACATTCAGGGGATAACAGCATTAAAGAACAAAACACGAAGCATGTTTCAATTGACACACGATAGAATGATGTTTGTCACAAATACATCAGTGTGATAGCTTTTCAGTTTAGGTCAGTTAACGGTTTTCAAACTCATGATCTGTTCACAAGTTATATATTTAGAGCTGATGGGGGACTTTTTTTCCAGGCTTTATGCTATGCTCTAGCACAGGAGCTTATTTCTTAGGGGGGTTGCTGTCCTAACATATTTAAGTTCAGCCATCAGCAGTGATGAAACACCTGCTGTTGGGGAGAAACAAAGCGCACTAATCCAATATGTATTTCAGACATGTTAAACATCACCTGGTCCCTAGGCACCAGGCACTGCATGGCCATGGAACTGAAATTTAAAGCATATTTTTCTAATTTGTGCATGGACAATAAATCAAAATTAAGGGGCAGACAGTGAAATACATTTCAGTGCGAGATGACAAAAATGCGGCGACAGCGACTGAACCGCATATGTTGCCCTGCTCGGTTTGTGTGTGTGTGTGTGTGTATGTGTGTGTGTGTTTGTGCCAGCACATGTGTGTAAGAGGTGATTTAGAAAGACGGAGCTCTTGTCGTTTTGTACCTGATTGTTTGTATGAAACAATGACATCGAATGATATCTTTGCAGAGTAAAAATATCACAGAAGCCCATTAGGATTTACAACTTGAGAGACAGTGGTTTCAATGCATCATAAATTTTAATGCTAGGAAATACGTGCACGTTTGCATTTTAATGTTCATGGAACAGCCTTCCGCTTATATGGTAGGTCATTGATACTGTGCTTGGAGTTATAGAGAGAGGAAACTATGGGACCGAACCTTACTTAGTGGAGAGGCTCTTGTTCTGATTGTCTATAACACACAATGGAGTTTCTACAGATTTGGGCCTCCTTATTATATAAAATGCCAGTACTATAAAAGTGCAGGGTTAAAAAGATCTCTGAAGGGGTTAAGACTGTAAATCTCAGTATGTTACTGTAAATACGATAAGCTGTAATATGTTGTTGTGCCAAATATAGTGTATAAGTCATTTACCGCTCAGTTTTGCTGTTGTTTTTCCTTCACAAGCCAGAATCTGAGTGATGATGATGTCCATGTGGTGGCAGCTGCAGATCGGACGTTGATAGATGTAGGGAACAAGGCTGTCAATCAGCGAGCTGGAGTCCTTGGCCAGTCATGCAGTCAGTTACGGATATTCTCATACACACCCAGAAATGGCCTTTCCCACTTTATGATGTGATGAAGATACACTTCAGGGGCTGTATAAACCTATTTCTACAGGATAAAGCACAAAAAAACCTTTAATCCACTATATACATGAGTCTACAAAGCACCAGATTTTTGGTCTTCATGCAATTCATCTTTGCAACACTTGTGTATGCGGAACAAACATTTTCGATCAGAATTATGTTAGCAAAATTTGCTGCTTAATCACTTCAAAAACTGCCTCAATGTACAATCATCAGATACATGATTCCTCAACCTCTGTCACTCTAATAGATGGAAATATTCAAGATTTTATTATAGGTGAATTATACACTCTCATATTAAAGCAATCTCTCATTAACAGAAAGCACAATTAGTGATAAACTAGCCATGGCGGCCCGACTCATTAGATGGTGAAGGTTTATTTAAAATCTGAGCAGTGCCTTGTTTCCACTCTATTCTCCACCATATGTATGCATTAATTAGGGAAATGTGGAGGAGGAGTGGATTTGTGTGTGCGTGTGTGTGTGAGAGCGAGAGAGAGAGAGAGAGAGAGAGAGAGAGGGAAAGACAGAGAGAGACAGAGAGAAGCTGAGTGTATGATGTTTCATGTTTCGCTTCAGCTCTAGCCCTCTCTAACTGAGGATCTAATCAATCTGCCGGCTATTAAGTTTGTTAATTGATAATGCATACAAATTAGGCTGAGTGCTGGTTCTTTGGAGACTTAGAGCAGGTGATTTTAGGCACCGGTCCAAATGGACTTTTAAAGCAGTCAGGTGAAATCTATGAGACCAAATGAGCAAACCTACAGCACAGAAGCTCTACAATGTGTAATGGATTTTGTTCTAGGAGAAATCATAGACATAGACTGAGTTTACCATAAAATTCACAGAACATGCATCTATTAAATGGACTCTTCACACTGAATATGCTGGACAGGGATCACCAACTGTGATATAGGCTAGATCTTCAAGCAGACCAAATGGTTCTAAAAAATATATATTTTTAATAGAAATCATAAATTTATGACTATAGTTTTTAAAGCACAAGTCAGCGTGGCTCATTTTGCACTTCCAATCACAAGCATTATGTAAATCATTTAGCTGAAGGCAGCTCATCAGCCCAGAGACTAGCTAGAGGGCTAAAAATGTTAGTTCTGAAAGGCAATAGTTTTCACACAATTCCACAAACAGGTTTGTTTCAAATAAATCAGCAGAATTCAAAATAGTCTCATGGGACGTGATAAAAGTACAGCGTCACTAGAAAGAAAAAAACAACCATACAGCTTCAATTTTAATCATTAAAAGCATCACCTCTGTCATAATTCACTTATGTTGGTTGCTTTTCTGGAACTTAGCAAGCAAGAAATTTGATATAGCTGGACCTTAAAATATTTTTTCTTGAATATCTTTGACTCAGGTAAACTATATGGTTGTTAAGGTTTTTTTTTTTCATATCAGTACTGATGTGGTACTAGTGGTACTAATCTACTGTACCGTGGATGTCATTACAATGCAGGAAAAACATCTAATTTTGCTGGGTCTTGTTTTCATTATCTTAATGTGAAAATGCAATTTACGGACACGTTCGAATCTTAACAGTCGCTTTCAGAATGATTTAGCCACTTAACAAGTCTGAGGAAATATTCCTTCCCTTTCATCTCTTTAATAAAATCTGGTGACCAGTCCAAGCATGTGGGATGAGACGCATTAGAGCTCGAGAAGGCCAAGTGTTTTGATCTTCTTCCTTGCACAGTCAACATTCAAAATCTTCCACATTGCCACTTTCACTTCCATCTCACGTCATTCCATTTCTGAATCCATCAAATGCATCTCACAATGCAAATGAGAAAAAATAAACATTAACAACTTGCAGGCACTGTACCATCAGACATAAATTAGCCAGACAAACCTGGAGTGACACATACCATCAGGGTAACGAGTAATAAAGGCTAAATAATGATCCAAATATTCACCCATCTTTATGGTTGATGCCAGGAAAAAATTCCATTAATCTGCCACTTAATTAGTAATGCACTTATTTGAAATGCAAAACAGTTTTTCATAACAGAAAACACACACTCAGAGGAAATCCTGCACTAAACAACAGTGCAGTGCAAGTGCATTCTAAACTTGAGCAAATAAATGAATTATTCTGGGATAAATAATGATCATAACCTTATTTATGACCCTGTGGATTTTTATAGGTTGTAGGAATGGTTTGGTCATAATGACATTTAATGTGTGGAACCCTGAAATCTGGTGGAGTCACTTGTCAGATCAGTTTGTGTACTGGTTATTGCTGTGCATACATCCCACTGAGACAAAAAGATGTCCAAACTTGCCAGTTTCATTCTCTAATCAAAGCTATCTGATTTGGTCAGTTTTGCCACATTGGAGACATTCTCTATTACAGAGATAAATAGCAGTGGGCCAATTGTCAACCCAAACTTGTAAGCTAATAAATTATTCCAATTTTCTCCCAACAGATTTCTCCAGAGAGTACTGCAAGGAAATACACTTTTTGATTAGCGAATTTTCTCTGTATGTGTTGGGAGGTGGTGGGATTGGTGTGGGGGGGAATGCTGCAGATGCATGTGTGAACGCATGTGTGTATGTGTGTATGCATGTCGACTTTGATTAGAGACACTGCTTCTCGGGGTGGACGTTAGCTGAAAGGCTGTCAGTTTCTAATGAACTGACAGAGGCTGCTTTTGCCCACCTCTCCCAGTCTGGGAATGGTGGGGAAAATTAGCCTTAACCACAATATCCTCTCTGAGATGCTGCAGGGTTGCGAGGACATGTGACTGAATATTAATGTAGCCAGCGCCCAGGAATATATCCAATGTGGAACACATCCAGTGCTGAGAAAAATCATTCAGGAAAGACACCACAAAACAACATGGCTTGAATTAAAAAAAAAAAAAAAAAACACAAGTGAGCCAAAAACTTTAAATTGTGTCTGTAGATGAATTCTAAATGGCTCTACAGTTTTTCTCAAATTTTTATACAAAAATATGAATTGCATATTATCAGGACATATAACTGACAAGAGCTGTGCCTTGTACTGTATAAACATATAATATAAGGATTTATATATTATCGTTAAAAGAACAAGAACTAATATTCTAAAAACTGTATAAAAACTGTTTTCATCCCAACTTAATATATCAGTACTTTCATAGAGAAACCTAGCAGGCTGTTTGCTAGCAGTAGCATGTTAGTTTATACAGCTAATCCATATAGCCGAGTATAACTATGTAAATATAAAAAATACCACCAAATTAAATGAATATAATATGTTAGCAAAAGCTAACATTAACATAGCGAGCTAACAGCCACCCCCTGCAAAACATTTTAATACCATCTAGTCAGGTTAGTTAGCTAGCTATTTTTTTTTAGTACTAGATTTTAGCAAATGCTTTTATAAACACATTTTTTTTACTCTTGTGTTGGTATTTGTAACTAATTTAAGTTATATTTAGCAACAAACGACCTAAAACAGGATGATGGGTGTAATTTTGCAGTGGTGATTTTTTTAATGCCAAAATGCTGCACATGCAACTGTGCTACCATGAAGTAGCAAAGCGGCAACTTTCCAATCTTTTTTAACAGTTTATATTTTTAAATATAAGCTACATTAACATATTGATTTTATCTTATTTATTTCATATTTGACCTAGTGCTGTTAACTCTGAACCATCTGTAACATCTGTACTGTGATATAGATCAGGACTTTAAGACAACGTAGTTCTGGAAAAATGTCTGTAACAAAAGCAATAAACGTATGAAAATTTTTTATATATTTTGCGCGGCTCATTTTGCAGTTCCAATAACAAGCATTTATGTAAATTATTAAGCTGAAGCCCAGACATTAGGTACAGGTTTTATTATTATTATTATTATTATTATTATTATTGTTAATGATAATAATAATTATTTTTTATTATTATTATTGTTATTATTGCTGTTATTATTATTATTATTATTATTATTAGTATTATTATTATTAGTATTATTATTTGTTGTTGTTGTTGTTGTTGTTGTTGTAGAAAAGTAAGAAGTGTAAGTAAAGGCAGACGATCTCATGTTGGATCCAATGGCCCATCTTTATAATAGCTTTGTCCATCATAAGTAACATATATGTACACAGTGGACAATATACTGGCACCAGTGAACATGAACACACAGACCATTTATCATTATCACAGAATGCCCTAAATTATTACCTCTCCAAATCTCAGAACAAGGTCAAGGAAATGCTGAATGTAAATTAAACTTTGAAGGGTCAGCGGTTTTTACTTTCCCTATTCATCTTTTCTCACCTTCCGGCTCCGAGTGTAGAAGTGCAAGGTAATTACATTTCAATGGGTGGCAGAGCCTCATTATATCCTCCTACAGCAATTGTGTGAAGGCTGAACCCTACGTAGAAAGACTTCAACAACGTCCATAGGTTTTGCTGATTGCACATATTTGTTGATTTCATTTCTTATTGTACACACCATTCTGCAGCAGGGTATATGCATAAGTTCCCATCATTTTCATATGAGAGTTCGTACACTTCAGATTAGGCTCCTAATAACAATGTGAGCTCACTGCTGGTTTCAGCTAATGAGAAAACTTATTTTTCTACCGTCTCTCTGTTGGAGGCAACGTTCTGGAGGAAGGACCCCTTCCCCAGGGTTGCAGTGTGTGTGTGTGTGCGCAGAGAGCAAAGCAACCAGCTGGGTTGTAGGGGTAATAAAGAAGGAGAATCAATAGGGCATGCAATGGAGCCAAGGTGCTGCCATTTATCACGGCGCTTCTCTGACTCCAATCATTCATCATGCTCAATGAGGCAGCAAATAGGAAAATGACTATTTGTATCAAACACATCTGCACTCATCCACTGAGGTATTTTATTCCCATTAACTCCCAAAGTAAAATACCCACTTTTTTTCAGCCATACTGAGGGCCTGTGTGTGTGTGTGTATGTGTGTGTATGATGTGTGTTCATATTTGTTGCAGTTAGTGATCGTAAAAAAATCACGTTGTACACATATCCTCAGTGCTACATTCCTTTGGCTTTCCAGTACTGCTCCATCTATCTACTTCAGTAATCTTGTGTGTTTGTGCAAATTTCTTCTTTGCCCGTTTGCTTCAATTCTCTCATTTAATTATTTAAACCATAATTTTGGTAGGTGTCTTGTTCACCCCAGTAATGAATATTTCAGTAAATATGCATTTCATTATCATATAATAATCTCTCATTTTTATTCATAAATGATCATTTGGAGGTATGGCAGATGTTAATTTTCTCTGAATGAGACTACATTATTAAAAATTAACATAACTTCGTTAATGAAGTGCTTGGAAATATTAAAAAAATAGACACGTGTAAGAATATTCTCAGTATTTTTGCTTTTAAGACATTGTATTTTTACATCAATTCTATACATTAAGCTAGAATTTTATATAACTGGATACACGCAGTCAATTTGTCGCTGTACATTTTGTAAAAACTATTATTCAGAAAGGTAATGTCTTACAACAAGCCTCCAAAATCACTACTGATATTATTATAATGCTCTGAAACATACCTTATGGATTCCATTGCCAGCCTATTGGCACAACATGGACTCTCTGTTGAATGAGTATGCACTACATTGTTGCCTGTTACATATCTGAATGACATATTTTGCATTTTTCATCCTGATCCATCCTTGTCCTCCGTGTAAGAGGCACAGTATTATTCAATTGATTAGAATGGCTTGTGCTTTGTTTGTGCAGACTAATAGTGATTTATCGCATGGACCTCAAATCAATTTCAATCATACTAGGAAAAAATACACATAAAACACAATTAATGGCCTGCACGACAATTTGTGCTTTGTCTCTTATCATAACCAAAAAAGAGAGATTGGATAAAAAACGGCTGTCCATCCTATGGCAGGAACTACAGCTGTCACCAAGAAAGCTCACCAATGTTAAATCACTGTGAAATTCACTGACACAGCAAAAGGGTGTTGAATTTACAGCTACAGTGTGTTTTATGAGCTTTGTAGTAACTAAATATACCTTTTTAATCCCCTCCAATTATACACAATATGCTGCAATTATAAGGAAGGTTTGTGATGTATAAAAATCAAGTGACATTACACGCTTTTGCTTTTTGCTTTTACTGGAGTCTTTGTAAAAGTTGACCCAATTAAAGCTTCCTAAATATGCTCTCTCTCGCTCTGTGTGTGTGTGTGTGTGTGTGTGTGTGTGTGTGTGTGTGTGTGTGTGTGTGTGTGTGTTTAGCTGGCACAAATCCATGTTAATTCATTGGAAAACCACTTCATCATTCTTAAACATATGTTACATTAATGACTAATAAAATGTCTACCTTTTTTAGTTAGGTTTGCAAATTCTATTTGAAAATTGGGAAATAATTTTTCACTGAATAACTAGTAATCTTGATCTTTAATGTGATGATATTACATAAGTCACTAGTGGTATTAATTATATGATTGGTGTCATGTGCAGGTAAGAACACCAGTTTGAGTTCAGCATTTTCCAAGATGGTGTCAACAGCATTTCAAATTACATATCATTAATCTCAATTATCAATAAATTGATATCTTGTTCTATAAAAGTCTTTTTTATGTATCAGTTATTTTACATTACGAATGAAAGGTGTAACTTCGATGACATAGAAATTATCCACCACAGAAAAATAGAATTCACTGGAAAATTGATTGCTTACATCATGTAGGGAATTTTACTGCCGCTCGTTGAAATTGCTTGAAACTTTGACGCTGGGAGCACTTGTCTAATTGCACCTTTTTGTATTTTTAAATTTAAGATTTTAATCTTGCTAACACAAATGACATGAACTGTAGGAACAATGTTAAATACACAATACCAGTCAAAAGTTTTGACACACCTTCTAATTCCATGGTGTTGTCTAATTTTTATTTATTTCTACATTGTAAAGCAATGCTGAAGACATCAAAAATATACAATAATCTTCCTTGAACAGGTGATATTGAGATGTGTCTGCTACTTATGCTCTGTAAAACCTTTATAATGGCTCTTGGCTGATCTGTTGTTAATTGGTGATTTTTGAGGCTGGTAACTCTAAATGAATTTACTTGCAGCAGAGGTACGTTTTGGTCTTGCTTTCATGTGATGGTCTTCATCATGGTGCTTCATGGGTTTTTCAAATGCAAAATGGAGTTTTGCAAACTGGCTGTTGTTGTTGTTGTTGTTTTTATGAATTACCTTAGTGCCATATGTGTTATTTCATAGTTTTAAAAAATTATGTAATGTAGAAAATAAATCTTTGTGTCCAAACCTTTGACTAGTACTTTATATACACTACTGCTCAAAAGTTTGGGATCACTTGCAAATTTCTTTGTTTTTGTTTAGTGATTTTTTTCTACAATACTGGGGATTTCAAGACTATGAAATAACACATATGTAATTAGGTAATTATGTAACAACAATAACAACAATAGTCAGTTGTTATTTTAAGACATGGAGGTCAGGCTTTTTGGAATAGTTCTTGCAAGAACAGTATTGTCAAGTACATTTGCAAAACCATCAAGCACCATGATGAAACGGCCTCTCATGAAGACCATCCTAGTAAAGCAAGACCAAAACTTACCTCAGCTGCAGAGGAGAAGTTCATTTAGAGTTACCAGGCTTTACAGATCATGAGTAGATACATTACCTGTTCAAAGGAGATTATTGTATATTTTTAACAACTTCAGCATTGCTTTACAATGTAGAAAGAAATAAAAATCAGGAACAACCATGGAGATAGAAAGTTATCTAACTTTTGAGCAGTAGTGTATATATATGATATGCCTGTGTGACAGAGACACTTATTTATAAATGTCTGCAGAAACCTTTATAGCAGTGCATCTGGCTTCTACAGCAAAAACTCTTCCTCAACACTTTTACAGACATTTTAGAGGAAATGTAAAAAGATTTGAAATGTAATGCAGAGTCAACCCAGTTACATACAATGATGGTTAAATTATGTACTGGCCAGTAATAATGGACAGGTGTGTCACCACCATATTGTGAGAATAACTGCTGAGTTATTAGCAGGAAAAGTACCCCACCACACACACACACACACACACACACACACATACAAACTGCGCCCCCAGACACAACCCCAACCCAGCTCGACCTTATAGGTGGACGCCTACAAATTCATAAAATTCATAGGATTCTTCACAAATGAATGAACACAATTTTATACCGATTTCCTCATTATGCAAATATGCACAACATCGAATTTGGGCCAATTAGGTCTCCCTACAGATCCAAATTCACCCGTTTGTGCTGTAATTGCAGGCACTATCACATAATTACGTGGCTAATTGGGAATATTTGTGGCAGATATAGCAAATTCAAACTCAATTCATTTTTAATTCAACTAAACATGATACGCCGTTAACTGATTGAAGTCTAATATCTCCAACATTGTGTGGGGATTTTAGGACTTGCCATGTTATTTGCATAAAAGGCTTTGAAATACTGATTGACCTAATGCATTTATTGTAACATCTACAAGTATATTTTTAATGCTTCTTTAAAAGCCACTTGATTTTGCATATGTGATATAACTGGAGTGAGATGGGGAAAAGTAGGTCGAAGTAATATAGGCCATTGGGGGTTAAGCTGTTAGGAAGTTAGGCTTTTTATAGACTGATGGACATTAGAGGAAATTAGGAACATGGATTACATTCAATTATTGAAGTCATAGTCTTCTTGCCGAAGCTAAAACTACTTGGCCTATATGTACAGTACTGTGTAAATATTCTGAGCCACCCATTTTTTTCTTCATATTGTGCTTCCAAAGAGACAGCCTTTCTTGTATTTTTAACAGGGCTTTTTTGTCTCTCATTTTCAGTCCAGTCCCTCTACCTGACCAGGTATTCCATTCAGAGGAACGTTTTTGCTCATTAAGACACACAGTGACCTATGAATCATTCAAGCATTTAAAAAAAATCTAACTTAAGGCTTGAACCAGTTAGAAACAGGTGCAGATGATGGCAGATGATCATGCCGGTGATTAGTATACTGAATTAGTGAAGCTGAATGCTGAGTGCTTGGATGAGAGGGGAAATAAGGTTGCTGAGGCTGTTACATAAACAACAAATCTGTAAATTATGAGTTAAAGTTTGAAGAAAACGTTTGTTCTCATTTTATTAATGTACTCTGCTTAATTTAATTAATGTAATCTGATATGAAGAAATAAAGTGGCTTCAGACTTTTGCTTATATATAAGTACTGTACATAAATGCAGTTTTGAAAAAAATAGCCAATTAAATAGTCATTGGAACTAAATTCTTATGTATTTACACATATGTCCTATTTATTGCTTTAAAAATATTAACAGGGACATTGAGGTTGGGTTGGGGCAGTAGGCACGCTCAGTGTGTGTGTGTGTGTGTGTGTGTGTGTGATTTACAGAGGCACGCGCTCATAAATCCACGCAGCTCGGCTCCTCTCGGCGCAGTGATGATGTCTCCATTACCACAGAAAGGAGAACACACTGCTGCTTGCACCACTGCAAATAAATTTCTTCGTTTTATTCGAGAGGCTGTCATCAAATAGCCGACAGAGATCGTTTATATGGCGCAGTGCGATATTGCGTGTGCGTTTTATTTATTTATTATTATTTAAATAAACGCAAGGAGGATAATGGGAAAGGTGTACATTCAAAAGAAGATATAAACTTAGACGTCTCACCTATTATAATAGCTATTATTGGCTAGATCTAATCGACAACAAGGTCGGGTGTTTAAGTGAGGTTTTAATGTCTCACAAAAATAATCTAAATGTGTATCAGATTTCCAGCAGTAAATATTATTACATGCTATTACATACAATAGTAGTGCTAAGTTTTTTTTTCTTGCATTCGTAGTGTATGTGCTTTTATTAGAACACAAGAATAATGAGCTCAGTATGGTAGCAGTGATGATCATAACATAATAAGGCGAAATAGATTGGTGTAGCCTCAATGCTAATAATGCGTAACAGGAAATCCTTCATCAACACTAATTGCTCATTAGTGATTAACTGGACCCTCCATTCGCAAGTCTTTCAAAGCGATGGCACAGTAGGCAACAATTCATGTAAACACAAAGCCAGATTATTGGGTGTGTTTTGAAAGTTGACATTTTGCATGCAGCTCCACCAGTAGTCACTGGTCTCCACTCTCTCCTGTGACTTCTTAATATGAATCAGAGATTTGTTTTTAAAGCAGATTATTGTAGGTTTATTAGTTGCTCTTATATATA
>JAOTQY010000026.1:12231199-12247800 GCA_026413445.1 Dolichallabes microphthalmus | reverse complement strand
ATTATGACGATGATGATTACATGACACTATATTGTTCCTTTTTTTTAACCAATTAGTCCATCTTGCTTGGTCATTATCCCCTACCTTCAGATATTTATTATAAGGAACTGAAGATTGAACAACAACAACGTTTCTAACCGCCAAGTTATTCTGCCCTAATCAGTTCCTCCGAGCTTGAAGCTAGCATAACTTTGACATCATCCATTTGGAGAACTTAACTTAGCATAACCTAACAGTGACAGGATGCCTTGATGGAAACGCATTGAAATCCCAAGTAATTGACACAAAATATGACAAACTATTTCAGGCTCTCTGAGCAAAGAACACACATTGCTATGGATGAGCCCCCATAATGCAACTGATTAATGCCGCCTCGCGCGCGCACACCAGCCGACTCCATGAAAAATGAATTCTCTGCTGTCATTCCGACAAGCTAGCAAAGCCGGAAAGAGACTATTAGCACGGAATCATTATCAATAGCGATATTTTCAAACTCTATTATAGCAATCAGGCTGGAATTTATTCAGTAGATTTAGCTCGTTTGGGCATAATTGATAAATAATCAAAATGTGTCAATGCAACTTGCACAAATTTCACTAACAATCAAGTAAAAGCAGCCAATTTACCACCTGACTTGGTACGAATTAGAGCTAAATTGACGATCAATTAATCTTGGGAGGGCCAGCGGTGTATTTTGTGGACAAGCAGCAGAGAAAAAGACAGAAAGGAGCAGAAAGGAGTTGAAATGTCGCGGCCTGTCCATTTAATAGTCGTAAATGGCTAGATTTATGGCATCAGTTAACGGTTTGAGAAAACACACTGATCGTGCTATCACTGAGCAGTGCAACCCATGTGCTGTTCATCACCGCGCGGGACATATGACTTCTAAACGATGCTATTGTAGATCATTGCGGATGACTTACCATTGAAATAAGGCACTTTTGCTTCTGATAGTCGGCTCCTGCAATGTCACAGAGTTAAATCAACATAGGTGTTTAAAACTAAAATGATAACCGAGTCATTAAATGTTTGTTTAAATTAGAATGATACTAAAACATATTGCACGATGATGTACAGTGTTTTCTTTCTGTTCTGTTTTTAGCTGTTCTGTTGCTATATTGATATTTCTCGCCATATGGAGGAAACTGAAATGACCTACAGTTTTTTAAGGGTTTCACTTCCAAAGAGTAAACGATGTAAACAAACAATTGTTAAACTACTTTTATTGCCACCTTATTATTATCCCATGAAAGATATGGCTGAATGAACAACAATTTTGGTTGCGCGAGAGGATTGGTCTGACTCAAATGCATTCTGGTTCACTGTAGCTTTCCAATGTACAAGGTCAGTGAAACTAATTATTTTCAGTACTAATTTGCTGATGCATTAAATTGCATTAGCGGTGTGATTAAGCTGGAATTTAATAATTCCCAGCACATGTTCTTAATTTAGCGCAACTCAGAATGACCACTGACCCAAGTCCTCCTTTCTTTCAAGCCATTGATCCACCTCTTTTGAATGAAAGATATAGGATGTAGCCTGTCCTGCGTTTGTGTTCATTACTATTCGTTCGTTCTGTAATATAGTAAAATTAAGGTAGATCTTAATATACTATTGGCAATATTTGCTAAGTACTATTTATAATATTCTTAGTGTGTTTTTATCTAACTTTGCCCAATTTAGCCTAATGTCTTTTCATAATGTGTGTTATTAGTACATCATTATATTTTATCATTTCCAGTTTTATTATCAAGTCTGGAAGAAGGCTCTATAAAACTTTGACATGAAAAAAATGAAGAAAAAAAACCCTATAAACCCTATTCATATTTCCCAGCCTTGCTAGCAATGATTAGAAATGAACAGCAAGGTAAACTGGTGCAAGTCCGAGATGAAATTAGGCGTTTGTAAAACGCTTCTAGGATATCAAGGAGTAGTATATGGATACAAAGTGTAGTGGACAATATGATAAACATGTGTCCATCAAACCGGACGTTAATAGAGTGCGTTTGGACAGTTGTCGTGTTCATCCCCTAAAGTCTCATTACCCAGCGTAATGGAGGCGAGTTGCTCCGTGACACACCAGAGCTCGAGTTCATTACGGTAATCGCCGTCCAATGCTGATTATTTTATTTAGACCCTTAATTGTATTCTTTCCGGATAACTCACGTTGTAATCGGGTCCACACGGAGTCTAATCACGGTTTGAAATGCGACTGGGGTCAGCACCTTGTCTGGACGATGGAGAAGACATCCGTTTGAGATTGGGGAAGTTACCCTTTTTTGGGGACAGCTATTGTCCAAACGACAGCCTAAACACCAGGAAATTAAGATAATAATAATAATAATAATAATAATAATAATAATAATAATAATAATAAATGTGTGATTGTATTATTATTATTGTCGAGTTGTTTATTTTTAAATCATGTGACATTATTGTTATATGTTTCTCCTATTTATGTATTTTTTGCAATGAACAGCGCAGTGTTTCATGCATTATTATTATTATTACTATTATTATTATTGTTGTTATTATAGATTAATTTTCGACTAGTCTTCCACACTATTAATACACGCATGCTGTAGAAACATGTATTTGAATTGTATTTATAATACCATAATTTAAATGTAGTTTTCCTTTTTTATTTTTTATTTAATTGACAAATTTAATTGTCGTGCGTTTCTTAATTCTGAGTGGATGTAAGGTTAAACGTGTGTGGAAGACAAAAAAATCTGACAGGAATAAAGAGAAGGAAAAACTAACCTATAGATCGTCTCCTGTAGGCTACATGCTGTAAAATATCCCTGCCCGACACGACACGGCTGTTTGCTGTGGGGAGTCCACCGGAACCGGAGCTTAAAACGGACTGAGTGCGCGCGCACAGAGCCACGGCTGAGCCCCGCTTCAGAACCTGCGGGCTCACGTGCAGGGGGAGACATGATGTACATTGTCGGCTATATACAAATCTGCACACTGCAGGGTACCATGCAATAAGTACAAAAATTGCCATCGCTATTACTAAACCCCAATCGCATTTTGACTTTCTCAATAGTATGTAAAGTATAATACCGCAACACAAACGCTATATTTATACAGAGACACAGACTTTATATTTACATGTTACAACAACAAAAAAATTTTTGGACTCGTTTAGTTTTTTTCGGGAGAAGGCCTTCTTTAAATAAAAAAGGTGGCTTAAGTGAAAATTCATGCTAGCTTTCCACCGTGCACCGTGAACTGTGAAGATAATATTAGCAATGGTTTATTATTTTCAAATTGTCGTTCAGTTAGAAATAAATATATCACATAAAGCGCATCTACATCATGAAAGCTACGAAATAAAGCAACACCTCGCAAAGCAACTCCTTTAAAATGAAACGCATTCATAGTTTACACAAGATGTGGATTGTATTTAACTACACGGTAGTGTATTATAGCAATTCATAGCCTAATAACCTACTAATCCCACAGTAAATATCGAATTTGGCGCTAAATGCCTCAAGTGCTTAATGGCCTTGAAAATGACTAGTTGGAAATGTACTTTGGATGTGTGGTTAGCTGCCTCAGAGAATTAATCGCATGTGATGGATGGATTCTCCTCAAATAAAGCTGCACTCTGCGACTGCTTACACACACGCAGCACCACACTGACAAAACGTAAAGTAACCACTGATTTTTTTCCCTCCTTCGGCTGGAAATATGGGTGCACTTTTCTCGCACGCGATTCATCCCCTTTCCGAAAATAGCTTAGACTACTATTCGTAACTCCATCAAACGTCCATTCCTCTCCGTTCGGTGCCTTTCATTGATTTTGCCGTTTGCACATTTAGCATTTAGCATTTTTTCACTAATAAAACTAGATTTATTACAAACTGTTTGTGCGCCATGATTATGAGCTCATTTTTAGCCTACAATAAGGGGCTGATACTATAAATCAGGGCTGATATTAAGGAGACAGTAATTGCAGACGCTGCTGTTTTATGGATGCTGCTGGTTGGGCGCGTGCGCTCGCAGAGGCGACATTTCCAGCCTTCAATTCTGATTGGCTCTCATCTGTGGAAGCTCACGCGCTCATGCACCTATTAAGCGCCTCCCTGTCTCTCTAAAGAACATTATAATGCTCGCAGCCACCTTTTTTTAAACGCGCCGAGAATTTTTCTTCATTTGGCCACTCTATGCTGTTTAAGGAAGTTAAAAGTTTTAGGGCTAGTTTCGGCACCGGTGCGCGATGCTCTCTCACGCCGACCTCTTGGACACTCGCCTCGGTGAGTTACCGACACCCAACTCCGGTCTCCAGCTCCACTGTAAGCTATGGAGGAACTTTCCATTTATACAATTATGATCGGATTTAGCCTTAATGCTTAATCTAATTTTGAACTCGATATTGTAGGCTAATTCATTATCTAGTGAATTAATTACATCTAACCTATTTGATCAACCTTGTCTAAATATTGATAGAGCGCACTGAGGGCGCATCTTAGTCTTGTGTGATATGCAGCTTGGAATATTTTCGATGCTGACCATACTTTTTTGTAGCATTATAATATATTCTAAAAATGCCTAAATGCTTTACTGTGATTTCGTGCAATGGAAAAACTTCATTTTAAGCGATGATATTGCAGGGATGAAGGATGCAGCTGCTGAGCTGCTGGGCCACAGGGAGGCTTTAAAGTGCAGACTCGGGGCGGACAGCGGCCACCCGGGCGATCTGAGTTCCGGCCCGGATGCGGTCGAGGGCGCCACGCTGCTCCCCGGGGAAGATATAAGCAATGGCGGATCAAACCCCAGTGGCATGCAGCAGGTCGGCTCAAAGGAGCAAGACAAACAACAACAGCAACAAGGTTCGAGTCAGTCGGGTGGACAACAGAGTCAACAGAAACAGAAACGCCACCGGACCCGGTTCACACCGGCGCAGCTTAACGAGCTGGAGAGAAGTTTCGCAAAAACCCACTACCCTGATATCTTCATGAGAGAGGAACTGGCGCTGAGAATCGGATTAACAGAGTCCCGGGTTCAGGTGAGACAAAAACACCATGCCTCATTGATGGATATAAAACAATCTAATTCATGTTTTAACAACAAAAAAAAAACAACAGCAAATTATTATTATTATTATTATTATTATTATTATTATTATAAGGTAACATACAACAACTCACTTGACTTCAATTGAATTGACATTATGATTATGCGTGACTTATAATTAAAAAAAAGTAAATATAAACTCACAATGTTCTGTTGTTTCTTATCATAATAAGAAACAACAGAACATTGTGAGAGTTCATATTTACTTTTTTACATATTTAATTATTCATTTTCGCCTGCTGTAGACGTTTTAAAAAGGGAAAACAACGTGTATAATTATTAGAATGTTTAACAGTATTAATAATACTGTACAATACGTATTATAAACGTTCTTTTCGATATACATTTTTTTAATTTTCGGTAATTTTAAATGAAATCTTAAACGAATATGGAAGTACTTATGAAACAAAACATCTCACACCTACGTCAGTGTTTGTTTTAATGCTGGGTTAAAGCCTTTAGTGAGACGTTTCCTTTTCCGTCGCAGTCGTGCCTGCGTTAATTTATTATTATTACTAGTATTATTATTATTGTTATTATTATTATTGTGTGTGTGTGTGTGTGTGTGTGTGTGTGTATACATGGTTAGTAATGCAAATCGAATGAGAAATTTTATTTAAGAGAATTAATGATGCATTTTGGGTGTAAAATTACCACTTTATATTTCGTTTTTTATTTAGTTTAAAGTATTGTAGATATAAATATTTCTACTGTTTTGTAAAATGTTTACTGTGTAAATTTCCGTCGTCTAAGTACATATATTTTCTGTTCTTAGCTGATTAACCTTCTAACATCTCCGCAATTATTTCTTATTTCTATAATAATATATTTAGTGACTTTTCAAAACATTTTCATAATATAGCGTATCATAACAAATCTTACATTAGCCATAACGACGTGGGCCGTTTGAAGAAATGTCAGAATGATGCTAATTAGTCGCCAAATGATGTTACTTGCGATTAATTATACTGAACGCGATAATCATCATCAGTCAAACCGTATTGCTCCCTCGTTCAAACATCAAACGTTATTTTTCACAAAAGAGAGACGAAGAAAAGCTCAGAGGCCCGAACACTGCAGGCCTATTTTCTGAATTTATTTTCGGCGCAGGTGATAAAGCACCTAGGCCAACCAACCATTTGTCTCTGGAATTGCTCTATCAGGCACAACGTCTTCATTCCAGTCAACCAGCAAAATATTCTTCTCCACTTTATGATGGCATAAGAAATAGCATTTCGTTCTGTCAGTGACAAACCTAAGCTTTGAAATCGCTTGTGACCCCTAATTAATTATTTGTCAATGATTCAGTACTGTTATTTTTTTAAAACACCGAAGACATTTAGGCAAAACTCCCCTGAGCCACTGTTTAGTTAAAGTTCACAGAAATAAACCAAATAATAATAATAATAATAATAATAATAATAATAAAGTGTGGCATAATGGGAAAAAAATTAATAGTATGAATTCCTTGTAAGTGTGTCCATAATTTTTCAATTTCAATTTTCCGCAGTCGAGGTATTGTAGTCAATTATTATTTATATTTTTTACCAAAATGTTTTCTTACAATTGATCGCAATATGTGATATAAAATATACAGTAGCTATGTAACCATTTCTTATAATGCACTGTAAAAATAATACAGAATGAAATGTGCTGAATTAATTCTCCGCATAAACTACACCCAAAAAGCCTTCTTTAAGAGTTTATTTGATCATTATGGATTTGTAAACTACCAAAGATCTCTAATCGTTTCTGATAAATAGAAAGTTCTGTTGGGGTTTATATAGTTACACTGAAAAAGACTGTATCGTGTTCTAATAATATATTACAGTATTGAATTCATTATTTCAGTCTTTACGGGTTCTACTGTAATTTTACCGTGTTTACCGGTGTAACTCATAAACACATATGTTGTTTTAATACAGAGTGTTTTTTCTGTATTGAAGGTCCGCTATATTCACGCTCATTGTTTTTGGTTTTCCTGCGCAGGTTTGGTTTCAGAACCGTCGTGCCAAGTGGAAGAAACGCAAGAAGACGACGAATGTGTTCCGCGCTCCTGGCACGCTGTTGCCCACACACAGTCTGCCGCAGTTTCCAGCGGCCGCTATGGGCGACGGGTTGTGTTCTTTCCACGCCAACGACGGGCGCTGGGCCGCGGCGGGAATGGCCGGCGTTTCTCAGCTGCAGCTGCCGCCGTCGCTCGGGCGCCAGCCGTCCATGGCGCAGTCGCTGTCGCAGTGCAGCCTGGGAGGCGCGCCGCCGCCCAACTCCATGGGCCTTTCCAACGGTCTATCGTCGAACGGCTCGGGTCTGCAGTCGCACCTGTACCAACCTGCGTTTCCCGGCATGGTGCCCGCCTCGCTTTCCGGCCCGACTAGCGCGGGCGGCTCGCCGCAGCTGTGCAGCTCCCCGGACAGTGACGTGTGGAGAGGCAGCAGCATCGCCTCCCTGCGCCGCAAAGCGCTCGAGCACACCGTCTCCATGAGCTTCACCTAATCACACCGTCGTTTGCGTCCTCGTTAAAAGAGAAAAGAGTATTTTCACGGACGGTCAAGAGCCACTCAGGATCCGAGCTCGTAACTGTGAAATTACAAATTGGCAGCCTTAAAGGAAAAAAAGCGGAATCTCAACAACACCCGGACGATGTTTGTCGCACATGCGCAGTAGTAATAGCGTCCATATTTTAAACGGTATTCTTTAATTCACGTGTTGGATATGATTTCTTATTTATTAACTTGTTTATATATTTTTTTCTTTTATGTCCTTAACAATTAATATCCAATTTGCTAACCTATTTATTGACAATGATTTATTTATTTATTTATTTATTTATTTGAATCATGCTTGTTGTTGATCATTTATCTAAAAACAGCAGCGCGTGCTGTTTGCTTTCTTCACTGATGAGAAATATTTATTAATGTTCTTTTTTTTTATATATGTTCAAGGCAGCCACGTGTACTGCATGCCATGATTGGGTTAAAGCATGGGTCACGTGTGGATTTTTATTTCTTTCCAATTTTGTACAGGCAACGAATAAGATGTATAATGAGCAAATTCTCAAATAATCCGATTCAGCTGCATGTATTGGGAAGAAAGAGCAAGGCAAATTTACTTAACGCGAAATGATCTTGAATAGGATACTTGTGTAGATAAAACTAATTCTTGTTACCTGCTGGTCTGTTTGTGATATGTTTTGACTTACTGTATGTGCTTATTACTGAAATGTGTTTTTTCTTAAACGTTAATCCTACCAAATGCAACACACCTGGGCAGGTTTATATCAATTTATTGTAAATGGGTGAATAAAATCATTTTCAGTAACGTCAAAATTGAGAATGGTCCGTCTTTGCATATAAGAGCATATTGGCGAATTCCTAGAATATGCGAATATTGATCGATTTGAAGAAACTGCTCTTATGATTGGTACCAAGGATCACCACCACAAATCACTACAGAAATAACAGTATATTTCACTGATTTGGTTGAAGGTTTATAATGGTTTACCATTAAATCTGACTAGGAGGATGTCCTTTCTTTTCATATTTGCTGTCAGGAGATAGCCTATGTTGGCATGTGCTATATAATACTATAATATTATATCATACATGAAATATTATGACAGGAACCAAAATAATACCAAAATTAATCAAAACTTTCACCAATAAGAACCGTATTATTTTTCTTGTTAGCTGCGTTGCAAGGCTGAGACTTAAATCTACAGTAGATCATTCGATTCTCTGGTAATTTTCCTCCTTTAAATCATTTAAAGGGAGCATCATTTAAATGAATGAAAATGCATATATAATAATTACGTTTAACACCGATTGTAAAAAAAAAGAAAGGAAAAAAAAACGATTTTTAGGATTAAAAAACGATGCGACATTGATGTGTGTAAAGGCATCTCTCTCTCTCTCTCTCTCTCATGCACACACACAAACACATATAAAGCCGTGAACACTCACTCATCTCTCAGAGGGTGAGATAGGAAAATCTGAGAACCCTGAGATCTAGTGATTGACAACTGACAGAGATGCCTTTTTGTCCACATAGAATTGGAACCAATTAGCGAGTAATCAGAGACATGTTTTGCTCCTGCATCCTTTGTGTGCTTTGAAGCAGTTGCCATTGGGGATGCCTTACAGGCCACAAATATCTGCTTCGACCAACCACTGACACAATAAATGGTCAGCGTGTGTGTAAATGCACTTACAAAAAGAGTCAGGCAGTCAGAAGAGACTTGTCATTCACTGACAAATCGACAAATCAATGTGTTCATGGTAGGTCAAGTGTAACAGTTTGTGGAGAGAAAAAAAGATTTAATATGAAAAGCAATTAATGCGTTGTGTTATTTTATAGCAGTATACATGACAAAGCTCAATTATATTCAATTATATGTGATGTACAGGTAGCTGTGTAAAATAGGCAAACGAAATTTAATATAAAAATTAAATAAAGCTTGTATTTATATATAATATTTATTTGGAAGCATGCATGCATATATAAATATTTTTGCATAGAACGAAGATAATATATAATTAATAGTGACAAACATACAGACTTTTTACAAATTAAAGGGAAATCTGGTGGCTCTGTTATACAGTAAGCATTTTGCTGGAATGGTTTGGGTTCACTTATCCCCTTAGAATAAAGGGTCACCGCAAATCAATACAAAGTTATTCTGACTGATCACCTTTATCCTATGATGAAACATTTCTATCCTGATGGGAGTGGTCTCTTTTAGGATGACCCCGCCCCCAACCACAGAGTTCGATGACCACTGAATGGTTTGATGAAGATGAAAATGAAAATGATGTAAATTCTTTTCTCTGGACATCCCAGTCACCATATTTCAACCCAAATAGACACAAACTGATGCGTTATTGCGCGCCACCATCAAAGCACCAGCTGGTGGAATAGCGTTTAGGAAAACCATGTTCCTATAGCACAGTTGTAAAATCTACGCCAATGCACATGGAAGCAGTTCTGGTGACTTGGGAAGGTCCAAACACTTTATATCGGTGTTTATTTTAATATGTCATCTTTAGGTATGTGCAGTATCTCTTGCCTTCAAAATCTGTAGTCACTAACTAAAAATTACAGGGGGGGAAAACACAGACAGATAAAACGTAACCAGGTTCGGTATGGTCTTTCACTTTCCATATACAGTTAATTGTCTCAGAGAATTAGTGGATAAGATCTCATTGAAACAACAGAATGGGCAGAGTGTGTGGAAAGCTCCCCCGGTCCCTGAACAAGCTTCGCGTACACATCGATCATCATCAGCCTCAGCATCTGCTCGGAGAGGCCCAGTCTCCCTCAACCTCCTGTGCTTGCCTGTTCCCTACAGAGGCACATTTCTTATTTCCAGCACTGTGCTAAATTTATGGTAAACATCATATGATAATCAGATGATTGCTAGATGTCAGTAGATAGGGGTTGTTGAGTGATGCATTGGGTTGGAGAAAAACATACGCTTTTGAGTCAGGCATATGTGATTTTGTTCTGGCTCTGAGACATAATTCAGTGTATCAGCTAATTACCAAGGCTATTATGAGTTGAATCAAGTGTCAGAACATGCAGTGTACTAAAATGTCCCTTTCTTTGGTGCTCTAATTAAAGCAGCAATGACTCTATGGCTGCAACTTTGCATTCTAAGTAGCTGAGGTGTTAACCCGGTCCCAGTCATAAACTGGATGATACTGGCGAAGAGCTACACAACACAGTCCTGCTGCAGCTATCCTAAAAAAAAAAAAATAACAGCATTTTTTCAACAGATAAAGCTGACATTGCTTTTGAAACATGTTTCCATGCCCTTTGCTGTAGCCTTCCTGCTTCGCCACCTATACTTGCCCTTGATTTCCACTGTCAGAGCATGGAAAGCACCCCACAGGCCCTGACAGGAGCGACAGCTCGGCGGTAAATCAGAAATCAGTGCCGGAGAGGGGAGCAAGCCACCATGAAGGTCACAGCCACAAGCGTGCCATCTCATGTCTATCCAAACAGTGCACACATCCGTGACCAGCAGGATGGCCCTGTCTGGGACCTGAGTGGGTTGTCTATCATAATCTGGTAATCCCCTGGTGTTTTTGATACCCAATTATCCTGCACAAATGCATTACATTTAATTGCACCTGCGATGAAACAGATATAAAATAACACACAGTAGAATATAAAACCCTGAAAGTAAAAAACTGTATCTGTTCTTGTATTTAGTTATTGAAATCACAGCTACAGTAAGTGGTATTTCAGGATTTTATGATGGATTTTTCACAGCGTGTTAATCTGAATAATAGACATCAAATCTAGGTAATAATCCCGCCTGTTAAGACTGAATATATTTGAAAGTGTGTTTGTCTATGGCAAGTGTATCGAGAATTAGTGTTTTACTCATGTTTACTTACTGCCACCTGCTGGTTGGGTTTCATGCCGCAGCAAGTTTGATTAAGTATCCTCATCAACCTGATTTATTTATTTATTTATTTATTTATTTATTTATTTATTTATTTTGTGTGTGGAAACTTAGTTTTACATCATGTATACAGATCAGTGTTTTGCTTTGTCGTGGATAATTTTAAAAATCTAATAATGTGTGAATCATAACATTAAATATGAATATTAATACTGTATTATTAATTAATTTCAATATAATGCCACTTTTCAGAGTTAAAAAGGTAGCATGGTATAGTCTCCTCTCCATAATCTTTCTTATACTTTCACTTATTCCTGATAGAAAAAAACATACATTTCACATGTGATGAAGTTATATGTGATCACATGTGCAAAACACACACACACACACACACACACACACACACACACACACATATATATATGGTGCATTTTAAAAAACAGAAATTGCATGAGTTGATGATAAACACATGTGAATAATACAGTGTATGTATCATGTGAGAAAAGCATATGTGAAAACCATCTCCTACATCTCTAGCCGTAAAGAGAAAACAAATCAGTCATGGGAAATCACATAAAAAACACATCTACTACATGTAGGGAAAAAATGTGGGGAAAAACAGGGAGGCATATATTATTGCTTGCAAATGTAATGAACATTATTTGATTAATGCAGTAATAAAAAGGTAATTATACGAGACAGGGCATTAAAATGTTCTACTTGGGAAAAATTTCTGAAATAATAAAATATAATTTTAATAACATGGCATAACTACAACAATGTGGGCATTGTTCACATATGATTTTTACATGAAATTTCTGTAAGGAAATATGAAGACTTGTTGATGATTGAGGTCATTAAAGGAAATGTCGTTTATAATATATTTTCAGAAACTGAATAATTTAATACACACGCTGGAATTGTCTGTGGAATGGAGAATATCAGTGTTTAATGTTTAATGTCTGAATAATTTTTGTTCACTTGCTAATTATGTGTTCTAAATACATTTCATAGTCATTACATTACAAACATTAACATTAAACCAGCTGGGTTTTGTCTCTGGGCCATTGGGGCATGGCTCCGCAGGGCCTGTGGGGGTGTGCTGTGGTGACTGGCATTAGACAAACTTGTTTGTCTGGCACATCTCATGGGTGCTTCTTATTGGAGTTAGTGGGCCAACTTTGTAGGCCGAATTAGCAGGCCCTGTGATTGACAGGCTGTGGCGCACTGGGCTTTTTTTTTGTTGATTTGCGAAGCATTAGCTTTTCTGTGGTACCAATCAGATTGGCTGGCATTTGGTCCATGCAGGTATGGGTGAGGCTTGGGCAGCCAGGATTTGGTCATTATATATGTGTGTGTCAGGCAGAAGAATGTATGCATGCTTCAGGAAAAGAAAAATAGTATGATGTACATTATAGTAACATAATATTATTCATATTATTATCATATTATTATCATATATATCAATATATCACATAAAGCAATACATTTAGTATTAAAATATTTATACAAACCTAGAATTAATGAAAGAAAATTTACTTTACTTACAGTGTCAATTGGTGACGATTACTAAAACCTCATTCACTCTCTTCAGTGGCACAAAATAGCCTCCTATAAATACTTCTGGATTCACATTAAGTCTCTGGGCTGTGTGCTAATACTCACTCTAAATGGCACACAGTGTCGTAACCACTTAGTCGAGAAGTCCCCACAATGCACTGATTTGTGATTAGCATTGCATTAGAGAAGGACGGCTGGTCATAGTTCAATGCGAAATGATTTCTGCTTGGACACACATACTACTCTTCCTCCACCCCATGCCACAGAATGCGCCCTTCGCCATGGGTTGTAATGGTATTATGAGGCACACGTCATTAATCCACTTGCAGGAAAGGAAATCAGCCCAGTAGAAAGTCTTAGCTTTGTGCTGATTAGACAAGACAGGCTAGGTCATGGTGTGTGGACCGGTATAACTGTTCATTAACACACTGTATTAGATACAACGTGCAGTGTAAATGATAGGAAATAGGGTAATCGAATCCAGATGAATTAAATAGCAAGGAAAGAATCTATTGCCCATGTGTATACAGCACAGTGTATTGCACATTTGATCTCAGACCAAACCTTTTAAACCACCAATAAGTTAACTTGTTATTATCATTTATTTTGCTATTAAGGTACTACCAGGGTATCACATGCTCCTTTTAAAGAAGCTTTTTTGTAAGGATGTAGACACTGTTTCAATCTTCTTTGGCCATCTAGGCAAAATGCAATTAGCTTATGTAAGTACTGCAGGACGGAATTAGATTGCAGGTTTGATGTGTAGCAGAGAAAAAATACTCAAAAGAAAATAGTGTTAAGCATAACTCACTCCTATAATATATTAACATGTGTTCTTTCTTCCTGTGCATTCTGTGCTATTGTGTCAAAAATATATAGCAATGTCGCAGATATGTTTAACCTGTGGACTTGACCACTACACATTGAAACCATTTTACCCATTGCATTACCGTTCGAAGGCTCGAGACAAAATCCACCAAACCCACAGAGCTGTTTTATTAGGAGGATTTATTGGAACGAGATTTCCAGTAAGACCTGCAGTAGTAGTGGAGATTGCAGAGGGCACGGCCTGTGGGTTTCTCATCAGCCTAGCTCCCAACTGGACATACTCAGATGGAAGATGCTCATTTCCTGAACTGAGCAATGGGTGCTGGGATTTTGATGTCCTGGCCTTTCTCCAGTCTCTTCTCACATTCAATCAGAAAGTTGACCCCATCGATCACACACTGAACAAGCTCGACCTGAAAAGAAGGAAAGCTTCAGGCATTAGATGAGCTCCTCTTATGTGCGCGTATGCCGTGAAAACACCACAGTGGTTATATGATGATTACATCTAATACTAAATTCCACAAGGAATCCTGAGGTAAGAATTTACCACATTATACCATAATGGGTTTGTCTCTGTGTGTCCTCTGATTATCCCCCATCTCTCAGTATAATAGACTTAGTCTGCCTTCCAGTCCGAGGATTTACCATTCTAACTGATCAATCTTATTAAGGTGTTGGGTGAAGATTTCTTGTTAAGACAGGATATTTACCTCAGACTTGCCCAGACGGTCAAGGTTAGATATGTCAAAAACATCACCGACGGCAGCAGTGTCAACCCCGCCTGTGCCACGCTTCTGAAGCCTGAGGTTTTCCAGAATCTTAGAGAAGCGTGAGTCCTGAGATGGAAAAGACATGGAGTGAATGGCATTGTCAAAGAATCATAATTGACTGATTCTGATATTTATTTAAATGATGATCAGGTTGAGATTATTTGGATTTAGTTTTAAAATCAGGTTATAATCATTAACAATCGCATCCATCCAAACAATGCATTTAATTGAATTCTATTATCAACCTATTCATGCATGATTCATCTCACAGTACCTTGCTAAGAAGAGGGAGGCGCACATGGACTCCTGCTCTTAGTCCAGTGCCCAGGTTGGAGGGGCAAGTCAGGATGTATCCCAGGTGCTCATTCCACATGAATTCCCAGCCTCTTTCCTGAATCAGCCTCTCAACCTACAAGGGAATAATCCGAAGCAAAATCGTATAGCCTTCAAACTAAAAACAATGACCATGATTATTTTGTGCTCAAAGATACCTCTTTCAGTCCTCTGCAGAATCTCTCAAAGACTCTCTTCATGTTGCCACCCTTCTCCATGGAGATGACACGAGTGTGGTCCTCTTCATTGATCCAGATTAAGAAAGTTTTTTCATGGTTGTGCCTGGGAGATAATGTATCTATCAGATAAAAAATTTCTCAAAGTCTAGAGTTTCGTCTTATTAGGGTGCCATATATCAGATTTATATGTTAGTCAAACATATCTAAAGAATTATTACATATTGAATTATCTGTCAGGACCACAACAGTGTAATTTTAAAGTCATGCCCAATATAATTTTCCCCATTTTCATTACTGATACTGATATCAGAGCTTTGAGTACTGAATAATACTCCAAAGATCAATCCAGAGTTTCAGGTCAATACCATCCACGATACTGATACATTTCTATAACACACACTGGCATGCTGTCTGGTGGTGCAAGTCTCATGCACCATACCAGATTCCTCTGGCATCAGGCCAATCACGAGCCATCCCTGCACAAGTCAGCAAGGGTGAGACAGGCTTGTCAAACAGGAAGTGATCCTGGGATAAACAGACCGATTAGGAACAAAAGTGAGGAAGAGGTTGAACAAAAAAAGGCAGGCTAAAAGAAACTGCAAAACATTTCCCAATTGTAGCACAGCTCTGCTAAATTCTCACTTCTGATTGGTCAGGAGATGTTGATGAATTTCTAATAAAGGCAACTAAGTCACTAGTTCCAACTTCATGGTGTTTTTTTCCCCTAATCTGATGTAATGTATGCATGGTGGGTGTTTCATATTTAAATTAACTGGTTTGATGGATGCTTCACAATATTAAATGTAGTTAAAGTTTGTTTTTAGCCTTTAATTCTATGTGTTTTGTGAAAAAATCTGAAAACATAATAAAATAATAAAATCATCTGATCATAGCGAGTCTTAGTGTTAGGCAAATCCAACCTCAGACGAACAACATATAACATACTGTATAACATATTTTTTTCACTATGTAATTTGATATTTAACCAAAATGAAGGCGAAAAAAACCACTAACCTGTTAGTGCTTTCACAGAATTTAAAAGGGTAAGTTGCAGCCAGGTGCTGCTAATCATCAGCTCTTGATTAATTGATCATCAGCAGGTGGTGAGACCTCTATAAAAGCAGACATTTTGGCAGTTCGCTGGTCTGGAGCATTCAGGTGTGTCTTAGCACAATGACATAAGCAATGGTCTTAGATAAGCAATTCTTGCCGCAAATGTGGAAACGTAGTACAACGTTCTACAGTGAGAAAGATTATTCACTAGTGGAAAGTATTCAAGACAGTTGGCAATCTCACCCAGGACTGGATGTCCCAGCACATTCACCCCCAAGGTCAGCCGTGCAACACACACACACACACACACACACACACACACACACACACACACACACACACACAAAAAAAAAAAAACAAGAGCTGCAAATCAGCCCCTACAGG
>JAOTQY010000026.1:12161187-12172057 GCA_026413445.1 Dolichallabes microphthalmus | reverse complement strand
GCCTGGCCGGGAATCGAACCCGGACCCTGGAGGTGCAAGGCGACAGTGCTAACCACTACACCACCGTGCCGCCTGAAGAATATTGATTATCCAATATAAACCAGGGAACAGGTGACATGACCATGGGCACCCCAGGCCCTTCTATACCCATGTGGAGCAAAGGCCAGCCTGTGACAGACACCATAGCAGACCCCGATATCCCACAGAGTCCATGCCCCATTTGGTGAAGCATGGGGAACCAAAACCTACAGTAGATGATTTAAAGTTAATGGGTTTGAAGTTATGACTGATCAGCTGCACTGAAAGTGAAAACAGAGCAAACTGAGTACTGTAATCTCTTGGGACAGAAGAACACAAGAGATACGTAGTCCCAATACTCAAAGACACATCTGTTCTCAAGTAACCCATTAATCTGTCTCATTCCAGCAGATCGCACCAGTGATGCAAGCCAAATCTAAATGCCACAGCCTCAGTTGTATATAAAGTGCCTGCTTGAAGTGTCGACTGCCAAAGACTGAGTGCCACAGATTGCAGATGGTGTTTGTTTCCTGTGTAGACATCATCAAATCATGCCTCCTGTCTTTCACTTTGGGACTGATCAAATAAAAAAACATAGTGACAAAAATATCCCCCTATGATGCACTAGCAGCCCAAGGGGGACACCTGCAATAACAAAGTATGTACTCTCTATAGTTAATGACTTTGGCAGTAATACTTTCTCAAGAGTCTAAGAGAAAAAGCAAAAAAACAGGGCCGACAAGCTCAGTGCTTTTTTTTATTGGGTTCTAGCTACGGCTGCTAGTGACAAATGATTTACAGTACAGTGCTACAATACATACTCTAGCATGGTTGGCTGTGCCCTCTTTGAGCAGGCCTTCTAAACTTCTCTCACTGAACGTCAGTCAAATGACACAGTAAGCGTACTGTCATCTAAACCATGTTTTATCTAAGAACACACAATAGCACGAACATACAGTACCTGGCCTGCTGGATGGTCTCCACCCATTCGTCGCACTCAGTTTCCTCTTCAGCACGGAGCTCCAGAGATTTCTGGCCATCATGACCGAAGACAATGAGGAAATAGTGCTGTGAAAGGACACACAACCACAACACCGGTGCCATTAAAGTTGGAACAATAAATGGAACAATAGTACTTTTTTTGCTATTAGGAGCTGATATTGCTTTTATTAGAGGATTGAAGAGTTACTTCAACCAAAATAAAATAAAAGCCAGATGTAGAAGCATTGTTCTAGTAAGATTATCATGGCAGCTTACAGTAGCAGAAGATTTTAGTGGGGTATTTCATTACTATGCCTAAGATATTTTGGCATATTTGTACTTGGGGATTACTGAAATTAAATATTTGATTTAATATGTTAATTAAATTTCAATTAAAACATTTGTTACAAATCTTGAAGGTCTGTTTATCATCCAACCAGTGACTCAGTTCACCCTGGTTCCTCAGCATAAAATAATATAAGCTAATAAACATCTTGACAAATCTGCTTTGATCTTCCCATGCTACATACACAAATGTACACATGTAGTTGGCGCAAAACCCAGATGTAAATCACAGGACTGCAGTATCAATGCTAGACATTTCTTTTTTCCCCTTGCAAATTTCATTATAGACTCGTATCCATTCCAGTAGCCAAAATAAATTGAATAGGCAGTAAATCATTTCTTCAAGTGGTTAATATTACTTGATTACATGATATTTGATTTCTGATTCATTCATTAGCAAACGTTGTAGGAACAATTATGTATGCATATGGTCAGCAATTCTAGACAAACTTTTTTACTGTTATAAGAAAAAAAAATCATTTAACAGTAAATTTTTTCTCCTGCTACTTACAGTACAGTACATACGTAATTTCATCAGTTACAAACATTTACAGTGGTACCTCGGCAAACAAATTTAATCCGTTCCGGAGGCAAATTCTCATGGCTAAATGTTGTATTGTGAAACGCACTGTCCCATGGGAAATGATTTAAATGCAGATAATCCATTTCAGAAACCGAAAAAAAAATTATTACCAATTTCCAAATTTTTGCTTCAATCTAAACGTTTCGAATGTGAAATAAATAGAAATTAAACCTTAATTTATGATTCCTCTTGGCACTGAGGAACTACTTTAAAAACTAAACTGAAAGCGACTCCATTTTCTTCTTGCTTCTGTCCTTGCTAACATTCTTGGGACTTATGATGCTATGTATTAAAAAAAAAAGAAATAAGAAAAATTTTAACTCTCTTGACTTGGGTTTTCACTGATGCAAACAAGTTTCGAACGGCTCCGGGACGAACGAACAACTTAACTGCCATTCAGTTTGGCTCGATTCGTTCGTTCGTATGCTGAAATTGCTCTGTATGGCGAAGCAATTTTTTGCTAAATTTCGGTTCACAGCAGCAGTTCTCAGGGACACATCTACAGTATCCATGGGAGATTATACGCCGCAGCAAGGGTGAGATTTGTGCATAAACTGTTTTTTAGAAAAAGGAAATATTTGGGCTTTTCATGGACCACCATCTCCGGCAACAGAAAATGAGTCACAAGTGTAAAAACTCCAAGCAGAAGTAAACCAGCATGTAGCCATTATTAATTTCACTTTAAATGTTAAATTGCTTTAAAAATAATCGCCACTTCGCATAGACATCAGGTCAAGCATGGGTTCAGCCTAATGAGAAACATTAACGTGGGCTCACAACTTGCCGACTCGAAGTAATTATTAGAATTGAGGTGCAACATATCACAACAGTGGGCATTTCATATTGAATTCTTTCATTCAAATGAGCCTGTGGTGCATTATATAACAGATCCGAAGACAATCATCAGCGCAATCTGCAAGGCAAATATATAGAGATGCTGAGAGGCAGGTGGATGTATGACAGAGCGAATGCTGAATCAGCCATTGTCATGCTGGCCTGAGGGAGAGAATGGTGTGAAACTACAGTACCTGTTGTGTATGCACTAACAACCTGCAAAGACATAGTGTAGTCCACATTCAATTCAGAATCCTCAACATTAGGACAAATTGAGGACAAATATGCAAATCTCTTGCATGCATTCACCTAATTTCCAGTGGTTTGAAGCATACAGAATAGTTTAATGGAAGGTTTCATGTTTAATATGTAAAACAATTTAAAATGCTTTTATTTGTTCCTAAAGCTATAAATGGACTAGCACCTTGTTATATACAGTATTAGGGTGCCTGGCTGAATATGCTCCAGAGCGGCGATTAAGATGATCAAACAAAGGACTTTCTGTTCCAGGAACAAAAAACAATCGACGTAGTGAGGATATTTTAGTATGTACGCTGCCAAACTGTAGAACTCCCTCCAACAAGACATATGGCAGGTATCTTCGGTTAGCGAGTCGTATGTTTTTCCCATTAAATACATAACTTTAATCGAGGCATTTAGCAGACACCCAGAGTGACTTATCCATTAACATTAAAACATCTTTTGGGTTCCCTTTGTGCCACCAGGGTGGCTCTGGCCCATGAAGGCGTGGCTCTACAGGCCCTCTGGGGGGGGTGTCTGGAACTAGAATGTTTGCAGCAGATCCTTTGGGTGCTCTGGGTTGCAGGGTGAGGCCTCTGAAGACCAGACTTGTTTGTCAGGTACATCACATGGGTGCTCAATTAGGATGGGATCTGGGGAGTTTGGAGGCTAGGTTTTTCAGCCTTGTGCTCTTTGCCTCCTGGGCCCCATGCACAGCAGGCTATGGTGCACTGGGTGTTCTGGTGCTATTCTGGGAAAAATTTTTAGTTGATGAAAAATATACAGTAGCATTATGTCAGCTGAGATTTAAAAACAGAAGTTTCTCTGTGTGATGTGCTTATTGTTCTTGTCTCCATGATCATCATCTGACTATCATTTCGATCTTTTTTTCCTTTTCTGTTTACATTTCACAACAATTTCTATTTACTGACAAAGAAGTGAGTCAAAATATCATCCACTTCTGCATATTTGCTTTTCTTACACTGTGTAGAAGTCATTTTGTATTTCTTGCCCACTGTACATTTATACATTCCTTTCCAACAATGGAATTTTACGGATCGTACTACGTGATGTGACAGTAAGATGTGTTCGGAAAGCACTTTGCAATTTTAGAATGCACTTTGCCAAATAAAAAGAATAATAAAAAAAAAAGCCTTTCTGAAAATGTTATATTTCAGATTGAAAATTTTAGTTCAGGTTTGGCTTAAGCAAAAACATTCACACACCACTTTACACCACGAGCCCCATTATGAATACATGACACTGTTTTGTGCACATTTGTAGTGTCATTGGCCTCCGAGTGGCGCAGTGGTAAAGCGCTCGCCCTATCATCTGGAGATCGCTGCTTTCCTCTCACTGCCGGAGGCACAGAGAGAGCTGATTGGCCGAGCTCTCTCAGGGGGGAGGGATGAGAGGTACTCGCGCTCCCACATTAAGCCAATCAGGGGCGTCTGTGAGCTCGCGCACGTGGAAGGAGCGGCTAGCGCTTTCCTCCGAGTGTGTTACTCCGCCCCTAGTGGTGCGTGAGCGAGCAGTTCGAAAAGATGCGGTCGGAGGAAACACGTGATAGTCTTCGGCCCTCCTCCCGGCTGAGTGGTAGTGGTAGCCTTAATGTGGTAGCCGCCTAGCGACGGGGAGGAATTGGCCACGGCTAAATTAGGGGACAAAATTGTAAAAACCCAAAAAAATTATAATAATTAAAAAAAAAAAACATGTGTAGTGTCATGCAGTTCTTCCGTTATACAGTTGTCCTGAATGATGTTCAGCTAAAGCAGAAGTATCCAGTGGAATAATGACCCGTTTAGTCACTGCATCTTTCAGCTTTTCTGCCGCAGTCACATCCTTTGTATAATTCAGATAAGCAAAATCTTTTCCACAAGTGCACAACTTGCTCAGCAGGAAAAAAAAAAAGAGCACATGGGAACTGGATGAGTGACTGTGTGCTTTTGTTCTCTAGACTAAAATATATTCAGCACTGTGGGAAACAGGTCAGGGCTAGTATTTGTACGCGAGCCCAGATTACGCATGCTCTTGTGTGGGATTACATATCCATGTTATCTAATGATACAGAGAAGAAAAAAAAACTGATTCTAGAATTTTTTTTCCCAAAAGGCAATTCTGATCCATGACAGGTCCAATCCATAACAGCCATACCTCTCTTTTTCTATTATGTACAAGTGACGGTATGTAAACCCAGTGGTCCTGTGGTATTTAAACTTGTAACGGTTTAAACTGTTTTAGATCTTAAGTAATACCTTGAAGTATAAAAACAAGCTGACCTATTCTGTGTTTATATAGGGGTATTACCATATAAGGATAACACAGACGGCAAATGCAGTATGCAGGCATTTGCTAGTTTACAGTATACTTCACACTCGTTTACAGAAATGTGTTTCTGAAAATGACCTTACATTCAGGCGATTAAAGGGAGACTGCCCTACAGTGAAAACCTGAATAAGAGATCTTACATAACCATCAGCAGATCTATTTGGAATCTCTCATGCTGGATGGTTCCTGAATCCTGGTCAGCTGCCTGGAAACAACCAGGCCCAAAGAAAGACTGATAATATACGCCGTCTGTAGCAAAAGCAATGCAAAAGTGAGCATAACTGACATAGGTCTTTCTAATTGTACATGTTTAGAATTTCCAATAAAAAATAATAATTAAATTAAAAAATTAGGTTGGAATATACAAATTTATGCAAAATAAAGTAGAAATAAATGGAAATATATAAAAATCTATAAATTACATAATATATACAGAATGTGTAAAGTGTAATTGTAAACTGAGAATGGTAGAAATATGGTGTGGGTATGACGACAGTAATATGATGGAAATTTGCACCATCGTTGAATTCAACTCTCGAATCCTCTTTGAAAATCCACTATGTTGTCTCCCACTGTGTGGATTGTCTTCAGTGCTGGTTTCCCCTTCTTTAAACTCCTTCCTCCATCTATACACACTGCTCTTGTCAGTGGGTCATCTCTGTAAACATTCTGTAGTGCAGTTCAACTGCGACAGGGGATTTTCAAAAAGGATTTGAGAGTTGGGATCAACAATGGCGCAAATGCAGTGTTTTGTCGTGACCTTTGTATAGAGGAAGAGTTATTCTACCAACATTTGCAGTTTGAATGACCTAATCTACAGTAAAAAAAAAAAAAAAAAAAAAAAAGTCAATCTTTGTATTACTTTCAGTGATACAGCCTTTGTAGAAATGCTACCAAGATGATCAACATTCTTGAGTTAAATGATTTAATCAAGCATGTGATAGCCATCAGGAAAAAGACTCCATTTGAGGACACAAGCTCCAGAAACTTCATTTCACAGAATCCCTTGCTACCATAACACCCTCTTTTGTGTTAAATATACCGTTTAATTGGAATTCATAGCACAGATAGAAACAGTGGCAATGTCGAAACAAACTAAACATATAAATTGCGCTGTGAAACAAAATGTTTCTAGATTGCGCTGATTGATGAAGCAATTTTCTTGAATTGCAAGTCTATTATTAGGGAATCTCCACCATGGAGAATGTGTTTTTACAAGCCTGCTATAGAATATGATCGACGTTATAGTGTACATCCATACAGTGTGAATAGAAATAATCCTAAACGATTATGTTTTAATCATAAAACCATTTAGTTTGATCCGTTCAGCCTTCGTGTCTCTTGTGTCTGACTTATGATCTGGTGTCTCATCAGGATTTCCCTCTGTGCATACTCTGTTTTGGCTTTTAATGTCTGTCAAGTTATATCATTTCTATTTGTTTGAGGCCAGAGAAGGATGTGATGGCTGCACAGAGATGGTGTTTAAGTGTCGTTTAAATGCCGCAGTAGGTTTAACTGTCAAGACAAGACTGCTCTCATTACATATCGGAGCTTACTACAGGGTAATGTGTTGCAAGTCTCAGTTGTATAAAACAGGATATGACTCATATGATTTTATATATATATAAAAGGAAATATAATTCCTAATGAAACTTTACTGGCTGATTCACTGTAGCTCTATCAGTCTGTAGTTAATGATGATCACATGACCTGAGAGTATGAATGTTAACAGGTGCCATGCATACTAACTGGCGTCATGTATCAGTCAACTTTCGGTTTCAGTTTGTGTAGCTAAAACAAAAGCGGTCTCTATGGAAGAGAACACATACAGGTGACTTTTCTGTATACTGTACCTTGAACCTGCTGGGTTACTGTTTTGCATATACAAAGCTGTTCTTTCCTTGTTAACAATATGAATACTGTCTTCACTGTCCCAGCCTACTTTATTCAAAAAAGGAATCACACGTCTAGAGCTTCTAGTAATAAACAGTAACACAAACGTATACAGATATAGTGAGGATTGTCACCTGGGAAATTTTGATTTAAAGCGAATGATCTTTGTAACAGCTACAGTAAACATCCTGAGGGAATAAACATACATCACTGGAAGAAATAGATTTAAAAATGCTTTATGTCACCGCTCTTAGAATACACACTGAAAACTGTGCATTCATAGATTTTTGCCAGCTTTGTTTTTTTTTGCTGGTCGACTATCCTACACAGCATTGCTTATAATATGTTGTGCATCATCTTATTGATTTTGATCAGATTCTCTACATTATTTGCTGAAATTCACCTCGGTGCACGGCCATCACGCCGGTTATTTACAGAAACTTGCAGAAAGGCAATACAGCACTTCTTACTGATTTTTCTTCAGACATATTAATCCTTTTTGTGAACATAAAAGTAATTTTATATTTCTTATTTTGCTCCACACTTTATACACTGTATCACACTGAGACATTTTAAAAGAATTAAAGTATTGACTTTATGTCGGATACTGGAAAAGTATTGGCCAGAAAGCTATTTAAAATAGTGCTTTTGACTATGCATATTTTCCTCCTGAATTGCCCTAGATATATTACAAATTTACAGTAAACCCAAAATGATGTGCACAGTTTATATTAATGGGCAAAAGATAATTATATACAATGAAACTAATGAATTAATAAGATTAAATAATATTACATTATTTAATAAGATTAAAGGGATATTCAAAGTAACTTCTTTTTTCAAATAATAGTAATATAATTTACAACAGGCAATAAAAATAAGAATTTTTATATAATATTTCTAATTGCTGACTGTATACTAAATGTATACAGTCTGTGTTTCTCTGCTTTACAAATATGAGACTGCACACATGTAAAACTCTGTTTGGCATCTATTATGGGGGAAAAAACTAAGAGAGATGAGAGAGAGAGAGAGAGAGAGAGAGAGAGAGAGAGAGAGAGAGACGGTTGTTGATTTGCAATCCAAAAGCAATGCATATTGCATTTGAAACAAATGACATTATTATTATTATTATTACTAATAGTGATAATAATAATAATAAAATTAAGCCAAGCCAGAACACAGAAGGCATGACGCTACTGTTGCCACTGTGCTTGTAAATTAATGATGCTCTGGGCTGTTTTGCTGCAAGTATTCCAGAAGCTCTTGTAATAATTTATAATATCAAGAACTCAGAGCACCAGAGATTTATAAGATATACTTTAAATGATGAAAATAACAAAAATTACTCCTCACCAAAAAAAAAAAAAAAAACCTCACTGCATTCAATCTTTGTATGTTTTCTTGTAAGGTGCCAATAATTTTGTGTTTGTGAGTTTGAACATGAAATCCTCAAAGACTAGTTTGTATTGGTTGCATTGTTGATATAAAACTATAATAGCATTTCTATCATGGTGTGTGGGGTCGGTGTGGGGGGGGGGGGGTCGGTGTCAATACTTTCCGCTATCTTCTAGCATATTTTGCAATTTACACAAATAGCACACTAGACCTGAATAATCACTAAATAAAACTGCTGGTGGTGAAGTTTAATAAAAATAATGGAATAAGCAGATTGGCTGCTTCAAACCATTTTTGGAATTGCCGAAAAACTCTTAACGGCTACACAGTATTTTCTGATGGCTACTTGTGATATTAGACGGGGGGCTGAACTTTAATATCTACAATATATGTTGAATGTCTATTGCTTGAAAATGAAATTATACGGTTTAACCAATATAATCACAATGTCTTATCAGCAATAATGTGGGAAGAATATCACCTAACCTAACCCTAACTTACAGACAGACAGGCAGCTGCATTTCAACTCATGCTGTGTGCTTGTGCTGCAATCCACTGCATTATAACTCATAAAATCCTGAACATGGAAAAATGCCATGGAATGTTCACTCCATTCGGAAATCCAGCTCTCTTCCACAGCCACTTTGCCTGATTTCTCAGACATAAACACACTTGACGTCGCAACAATATGCCAGTGCGCCGTATCCAGTAAACAGATTTCATATTAAATCATTTTCAACCTGATAAATAGCTTTGGTGTTGTTGTTTTAACAGCTTTTCAATTTGTAAAATAATTCTATTAATGTAAGATTCTGAAGTGGTAAAATTAATGTCAAATATAATTTTTTATGAAGAAAGATGAACCGGACAATGGGAATAACTTATAAATGCTTTCTTATTCTCTAATCGCACAGAAATGAAAAATGCATATCTTCGTTATATGTTTAGCAAATTCAGAGACTAACCAGGCGATCATTACACCATCTTATCAACAATGCCTTCCGTCCCTGCTGGGTTCCACCTCACTACTACTCGCACTTCCACATATTCAAGCGTGTAATCAGAGTTGTAGATTTGCCAAGTCTTTGTGATAGAGTTAGAGAGAGAGAGAGAGAGAGAGAGAGAGCAATTCTTGCATAATGTTTCTTAACAAATGTTGAATGTATTTTCAAACTCCGTCAGCAAAACCTATTTCCATGGTAACATGGTCTTGAGAGCGCAGACTGTGTTTAATAACACCCTTTTACTTGGCTTCTTTTGTAATTTACGTTCTCATCATTTTTCGTTTAAAACCCTTTTCCTCTTGGTTTTTCTTCTCGGTGAACACTGATAAAGAGGGGCACTTACATAACGCCAACGATCAGGAATTGAGTTTCATGGTCTAAAGGATTTGCGCTGATTTTACATGCAGTACATTGACAGACGTAAACACAAGACTAAATGTAAATCCTTGGTACTGTACAGTTATGAAAGATGATGATAAATACACATAGATGGTGCGGTTTGGGATTAAATCTATCTTGACATATCGCAAATCAGAAATACTAGAGGCGTTCATGTCAAACAGGGACTTTTGATTGTGTAGAATAACTGAACTCGGTCTTCATTTCTCTATACAAGCCCCTGCTACACTAATGTACTTATCCCAGGGTTTCACTACTGCTTGGATTCTATCAAGCTAGAACGTTTTCTCAGTACACCAGAAGCATGATCCGCTGCCTGCTTTACGACTGAAACGCTGGCCTCAGAGGAATTCCTTTAATGGCCCAAACACAAGGTAATGGCTTGAAGCAAAGTCAGGACAGTCCAGAGATGTGGCAATAATGGCCAGCCAAGTGGTGTTCATGCTGGCGACAAATCATGTGTTGATTTTGAAGGGTCAGACGTTCCACTCGCTAAATGTTCAAAGAAATGACTGCTGTGTGCCATTCATGGACGTACAGCCTTCTTTAAAATGTTTGTACCATTTAAAAGTCTTACTGAGGCTAAGAGTTTGAAGTACTGTATGTAAATGTCAATCAGTTTCACACGTTCATTCATGACAAATCTCAGTTTGACTGGAACGCCGCATTCAACACATTATTTCCTGACAGCTTTTCAGTCTGCCAATAAAATAAGACAATTTAAATTTAAAATTAATAAATACCTGTAGAAATTTCTATAATCGTCTTACATGCAATATATTATCTAATTTTTTTAATTAATATGCTAAGACACCATTTTGCCTGGCGGCACGGTGGTGTAGTGGTT